>SNQJ01S0096257.1:45361-55660 GCA_010110895.2 Picea sitchensis
CAACCCCTCACATCATCTTCTTTAATCATTGGGAGATGCATTCCTGTCACCATCTCCTTAGAATTAAAAGTCCCAATTCATGAACCAATTTGAAATAACATAATAGTACATTCACTCAACAATTTCCTAGCAGGCATTATCCAATCACACAACATATCCTCAAAATCTTGTTGGGGGAGGGAACTTACTGAGATTGAATGGTATAACTCCTCATTCTAAATGTCCCCTCTGAATGTTTTGAATTTTACCCACCACGACATCCCTCTATCCCTCTTGGCTTGTTCAACTTCTAGAGTGTTATATAGAAATAATGCAATACTTAGTGCAACTATTGGTGATGAATATGGTGTTTACAAAATCATTAAACTACAACCAAAAGATGAAAATTAAAAGTAGGCACAAGACCTCTATTATATCCTACCTTGAAAATCAAAACAATGCATGCATCCAAATTATTTTTTAACTTACCCATCCATCATGCATTTGTATGGACAGGTCCCACTTTAAAAGTAACGACAAACTCATTTAAGTATTGTTGAATAGACAGCCACGGAAATTAGAAAACTCTAACAATGAATAGGTACCACATTGAGTTCATGTTAGTGAATTGGATGATGGAAACGTCAACAACAGTTGGAAAAAATAACAACAAATAAGAACACTCAGAAACCCATAACCATGAACTTCCAAATATATTTATTTTATTTGGATTTATTGAAACCACTTACCAACTAGCACAGAGCACACCATATAATGCAACACATATGGAAAATGGTTTTGATACAAAAAGAGATCCCAGTTTCCCTAAATGTCAGTAAATGAAAAAATGCATTAATATGAAGGATTGTGAACAAGATCATAAACATTTCTCTCAAATAAGTAAATGTATTTGTCTCAAACAAGTAAATACATTTGTCTCAAATCAAGTAAATATATATCTAGCCAGGAAAAAGGAGTCACCAACAAGAGTGGGTGTGGGGGGTAAGATTAGAGAAAACATACTATGTCTTCTCTAATACTACCTCCCACCCCACCCTCAACCTAATATTCACCAACAAGGGTGGGCGTGGGGGGTAATATTAGAGAAAACATATTATTTCTTCTCTAATATTACCCAACACCCCATCCTCAACCTAATATTGAAAACAATATTATAAAACTAATTGGCTTCCTACTCTAGTAATACCAAGAAGTCCAACATTTTCTATCAAATAGCAACACATATTCAGTTAAAGTTTAAGGTATAAAACATGATTTCTAGAAATTAAGTACTCATAATATTATTTTCATGATGACTTCATTGAGCGGAGTATACTGACAATGAAATAGTGGAGCCAGTTCCTGTCCCGAAAAGACCATTTAGTAGTATGCCAATACCCTAGAGCATAACACTACTAAGTCCCATACATTTTTCCAAATAAAATCATGTACATGAATTGTATCAATTCAATTAAAATGAAATTTGATTTAAAACAATCAATCTTAGTCATCTCACCTGCCAACTAATACCCCGACTAAGAACATATGCAGAAGGATTTGTGGCACTTGCAAGTCGTAATGTCACTTTATATGCTCTAGTTGATTGTCAAAATAGCATGACAAAGTTATTGTCAAATTACAACTGCATTTAGTAAAAGAGCCATGTCTACCTTATCATCTTGAAGATATCATGTAGAATATTTAAACATCTCAGCACTTCAAATGGCAATCCCAAAACACCTACCACTCATTTTTAAGCACAAGAAAACATAAAATTGTGACAGATGTGTATAACCTCAATAAGAGAAACAAGAACTGCAAACATCATTCCAAACATATGGCTATCATCAAAAGTATCTCCAATTCCCAACCTTCCCATACTAGTTGATCTTGGCTCACTTTGTTAGTATCAAAGTGAAGCTCCAATGCCCAACCTTGTTGAAGATTTGGCACTCATTGATGTATATAGCTTGATCTCCTTTATTTCATCTATGAAGTATAAACATCATAATACTAGCTCACTTCACTAGGATGGGCAGTAGCTCCATTGTCGTTCTTCCTATACTAGTTGATCTTGGATTCCATCAGGAAGCGTACTAGTATCTTCATCAAAACCCAAATCTTAGGTGGAGGCCAAATACAATCACCACCTGTACAACTTGGTTGGATCCCTTTCATCATATCCTCTATTATATCAGATAAAGTTGTCTCTCTAAAGGATTAAATTGAAAAATTGTGAAACTCTTTCTAAGATATATGAAAGTAAAGGAACCATTATCGAATCTCTAGAGGGCTCAAGGTGGGGGTGGGGTGGGGGTAAGGCACCCACTACTTATTTGGAATTTTTTAAAACATTCATGGTGTAAACCTTAGAGGAAACAATGGATGTGGGCATTGATCTCCACCTCTAACAGGGGATGAATGTCATGGTTTTGTAGTCTATGGAGCAGTTGAAGGGGTTGGAGTACGTATTGATACATGAAAAGGATTAACGGGGGAAATCTTAACCCGTGTATTGTATAATCCATTTGAAATGGGTAATTGTTACAATTTTTGAACTTCACAGGTGATGATTTGCAAAATATCATGTTACAAAGCACCTGGGAATTCCTACAAACTGTTGGCATTACACATCATTATCCAAGTACTAGTAAAAAGGAGAATAGACATAAACTATCATGGTGAAGCTTTTTCACTCATTGATGTATGATAGCTTGATCCCTTTTTCTTCTTGTATGAAGTATAAACATGCTAGTATCAGTTGACTTCATTAGGGTTAGTGAGAGCTCCAATGCCCAACCTTCTTATATTAGTTTATCTTGGCGGAGGGAAGGGGAGGTGGAATACAATCACCACCCGTATGACTTGGATGGATCCCTTTCATCATCGTGTTGTTTGGCTCTCTAAAGGTTTAAATTTGAAAAACTTTATAACTCTCTCAAGGATATACAAAAGTATAGGAATCACTATCGGATATCCAAGGGGCTCAAAGGGGGGCAAGGCACCCACTTCCTATTTTCATTTAGAAAAATATTCTTATTATAAACCCTAGAAGACACAATGGATATGAGTGATGATCTCCACCTCTAACAAGGGGTAGATGTTGTGGTTGAGTAGTAGTCTAATGAGCAGCGAGAGGCACTGATGAATGAAAACGATGAGAAAATGATGAATACTACATATACGGATACCACGTTAGCTACAAAGGGATGAGATATCATTCAATTGAACTAAATTGTGTACTCAACACCAAAATTTTATCATGTTGTAACAATCGTATAGGTTTCTTTTGTTTTTCCTGATTTGTTGATGACTGGGAGTTTCTTTATGAAACTAACAACCATTGAGAAGGTTTTTGAGTGCTTATGTAATTCCTAAACTAGAGACAAGATTAATGTATCAATGGAAAACAAAATAGGAAAGAAGCTTCTAGAGTCAAAAGAAGTACATGTTGGACCAATAGATTTGTGTTGCAAAAGGATGAGATGTCATTGAATTGAACTGAATTGTGTACTCAACACCAAAGATATGTGTTTTTGTAATAATCCTATGGGTTTATCTTGTTGTTCATGCTCTAGTGATGACTGGGAGTTACTACAATCAAAATAAGTACCTACTATACCAATAGATGGTTGTTGACTAGAGGATTATTTTTAATGTTCGAGCTCCAACTAAACTATACATAGTTTCACTGTCATAAACTTCCCTTGAAGCCCAAAACGGTAATATCTTTTGTAGATGAGATTGGTTTGCATATTTTTGAAGATTGTGATAGATCCTAGCAAGCATGGATCCCAACATAGGTACCAAGCTGATGAAGGAGATAAAGCAAGAGCCTCATTGTCTAGCTCCTTTGGATTGATACAAAGGAGCAAACCATTGATGATGAAATAGAACTCAATAAAATTTAATAATGAAATTGTGATTTATCATGAACTTAATAGAGAAAAATACAAATCCCCAAGTTTTAATCTAAAGCAAAGCTAAACAAAGAAAAATACAGACCCCTGAGTGTTAATCCAAAGAAAATCTAAACAACTAGTCCACCTATTAATGCACATTGCAATAACCATCATAGCCTTAAGGAAAACATCATCATTGGAAAACACCCAAAATTCTTCCGACTAAATTAACATAGTTGCAACAATTTCAATGTGAAGCCATCACTTCTACAAAATATATCATGGATAGAGGCGACATTTAGTGGGATGGTTAATTTGCATTGGAGAATGAAGATGTAATTTTCCATTACATTATCTTACTTCTACAACATATAATTTTTTCCACTACAATATTAAATATTTCTTGAAAACATATTGTTGTTTTTATATAAGTTATAATAGTGATAATCATTTCTTAATATAAAAATATAAAGACAAGCCAATGAGGCGTTGGTTAACTCATGAGGTTGATGGAGAGTAACAAGTTCCATCTTTGCTATGTTTTTCCCTGCTCAAATGGCATGAGTTTTAGGAGGTCCTTTATTAGTCTAAAATGAATTTGGTAAATAAATACCCGTTGGCATGAGTTTTAGGAGGTCAATTGTTAGTACCAAATGAATTTGGTAAATAAATACCCCTTGGATTTGGAGAACGATATACGTTCTTTATAAAAATTGTAATGTAGAGATACCCCTTAGATTGCGTGTTTCATATCAAAGAGAGAGATGCAATGAAAATATTTTATATACTACAAGAAACCAAAATATGTTATATGGAAATCCCAAATAAATCATCCTACATGTTTGCTTGCTAAAATTGGTTCATAATTATTACACAACTAATTGCTCAGATGTATCAATGGTAATGCAAGGGGTAACAAGACATTAAGAAAAGTATAAATAAGAGAGGCTTACGCAAGAGGCCACCAGAAGTTGTCACACCTACCACAGGTAAATAAATGTGGTCACTTGACCTCAATCCAACATGTTCAAGCAAGGGGAAGGACCATGCACCCTCATGATATGAGGGATATATTAACCCTAAGAGAAGGATAAGAAACAAGTTGTTTCCCCCTCTTCTAGTATTAACGGCTAGAAATCACATTATTGTGCATGTGGATATGGTGTTGAGAATGGAGATAAAGAAATGGCTTCACTCTTATCATGCATTTGTTTCTTTTCTTTCTTGCTTTTATTTCCTTCACTCCTGTCATGCATTTGTTGCTTTTGTTTCTTGCTTTTATTTCCTTGTTGTATAGTTAGTCTATATTCAGTTTTAGTTGGTTTGTGTTGCTAGGTTTTTCTAAGGCTAATGCTAAGATAAGAAAATATAAGATAATTTTATTAATGTCTGACTAATGACCAAAAAAGTAGGTCAAAGGGACTATTGAATACAATGATGTCAATACAATGCGGGGGTACCAAAGGTCTCCTATAAAAGGAAAAATGCAAAAAGTAAAGTGCAACAAGGTGAAGTATTAGAGAGTGAGATCAACTATGAGGTATGAAGAAACCTTAACCCCGAGATCAGATACTTGCCCTAATGATGAAATGTAGCATAGGTGATGATCTAAGGACAAGAGGAGCTAGAAGAAGAATAAAGGAAATATATTTGTCCTGTAGTGGACCCATTTCTCCTACCATCCAAGGCCGACTAAAAGAAGTTGAGTATAGTAGGTTTTCCTAATGGGGAGCTAGTAGGTTGTATGGATCGTCCATTGTGTTGTTGACTGGTTGAGATAGTGCACCAATGATGTCTAGGAGATCTCCTTCGTCTCCTGGGAAGGGATATGGTCTGGTCATGTCATTGAAATCTCGTGGGACAAGCGAGAGTCTCATGAATATGCACCAATATGGAGTCCAGGGTTGTGTTGGTGTCGGTCTATCTCTTGGTTCCCCTTCCAGTGGGTAGCACCATGAAGAAGGAAGTGATCCATCGAATATGATCTGGTCTCGTAGAAGGCTAAAGAGTATGGGCCCAGAGATTGAAAGCCTCCTGTATGTAAAATGCTAAGCATTGTTGATCCGAATACCTAAAGAATCTTGTGAGGGTATGAGCCCCCGTAAATAAGTAATGAAATCGACCCCCAATCTAATAATAAATGGGGCAATGAAATATGAAGTGATCCTCGATATTGACCTCCTAAAGATGACAAAGCTAACAAAGCATGTCTGGTCAATCGATCTGATGGTTTGTCTCTACACGAAGTCTATGAGAGCCCACTCTGAACTAGTTTAGAGGAATGCAAAGAGCAGGTACCCAGTGGCAGAATGTAAAATATGGTCGAGCGATGAGTCCATCCCTAAGCTTCAATAAATTCTCAACATAGAAGGCCATGTTTGGACATAACCCACCAGGAGAGGTAACCCAAGTGATATGAATAAATCTCCTATAAATTTCATCTTCGATTATCTTGTTCAACACTTGGATACTTGAAGAATCATGTGAGGGTATGAGCCCCCCTAAATAAGCAATGAAATAACCCCTTGATATCATAATAAATGGGGCAATGAAAGATGAAGTGTTCCTCGATCTTGACCTCCTAAAGATGACAAAGATGACAAAGCTTGTCTGGTCAATCGGTCTGATGGTCTGTCTCTACCCGAAGTCTATGACAGCCCACTATGAACTGGCTTAGAGGAATTCAAAGAGCATGTAGCCAGTGGCGTAATGTAGAATGTGGTTGACCAAAGATTCCATCCCTAATATTCAATAAATTCTCAACATAGGAGGCCATCTTTGGACATAATCCACTAGGAGAGGTAACCCAAGTGATATGAATAAATCTCCTATAAATGTTATCTCCAATTATCTTGTTCAACACTTGTCTGGTTGGTAGGAGATGGTCAGGTGCATCCAAGGAATACCAAAAGGAGGGAGGAAAATGACTTGAATTCCCATGGACTCTAAAATATCTAAAGCCCCTGCGACCCAACCTTGAGCCCGACCCACTGGGCTAGAGAGGGAAATAGTCTCTGAAGAGAAACACGCCAAGTATGGGTACTAGTATCGCCTCTTCATTAAATCAACTAAGCTCTGGATGAGATGCATAAAAGAAACTAGTCTGAACACTTTCTCGAGTCAGAAGGGTCGAGCCCCGAACTCTACTAGGATGGTGTGATTATGAACTATTTTCTTGCATCTAATTATGTGACGGAGGAGAAGGGTCTGGAATCTCTCAATCGAGGCCCAATCCAGCTCCAATAAGGAATCCCCCAAAATATTTGAGCCATAGAGAAAAGTGGTTCAGATAAGGGAGTCCATGAGAGACATCTTGGGTGAGATGTCCTGAAAAATGGTGGCGGAAACATTGTTTCTCCAGAAGGGCTAAGGACCCATAGCCCTTAGCAATCTGAGGTTGTAGGGATAGTCACAAGCTAAAACAGGGTCCCGAAAACTGTACTCCTAGGTACGTGTAGGAAATGGTGATCTTGATCTCATCCCCTATGAAGAATAAATGAAGGTCCACAAAATTCTTTGACCCATTGAAGATCATAACCTTGGTTTTACCCAGGTTGATCGTAAACTGTTGAAGGTTGCAGAAGAGAGCTAGGGTATCCAACTGTCTATGTAATCCCTCTAGAGATGAAGCTAGGAAGACCACATCATCAACAAAAAGAAACATGGATATCATAAACTAGTGGAGGAGACATTTTTCACTGTCCTAGATATGCTCATGGAGAAAGGCCTCTAACTCATCAATATAAATCCCAAACAATGTGGGGGAAAGAGGGAAACCTTGTTTAACTCTGATGATACTCCTAATGAAATATGACACCTTGTGAATTGTGTGTGGAGATGACCAAGAACCGACTGATAAAGGCACATGATGGTAGTTAGTAGGGAATGGTAGATACCAATGTCTCTAAGCCTCTGGAACAAGGCTTCTCTCGGGACAGAGTCAAAATCCTTCCAAAAATATGCGAAGCAACAATATACTTTTGAAGACCGATGTCGTGCCTCCTTAATAATGGCCCGGAGGGTAAATATGTGATCAATGGTCTAATGACCGGGCTGAAATCTTGTATTTCCCCTAGCTAGAAGGTGTCTATGTTCAATCTCACTACATAACTTCATATGGAGAGTCGTAACATAGAGCTTCGAGAATGTATGACCCACCATGATCATCCTATAATTGTTGGGATTCGAGCTAGGGCCCGATTTGTGTATTAAGGGAATGATGTGGTGTGACCAAACCGAAGGAAAACTTATACAAACCACATGGTTGAAGAGATATTCCTAGTGAGAAACTAAAGCACAAAGATCGTTCTTAAATAGCTCTACCTGAAAACCTTTCTCATATGTTGCTTTGTTGTTTTTCATCACCCAAACAACCTCTCTGATTTCCTTGTCTAAGAATAAGAAACATGAGGATGGTGGAGAGGTGACCTAAATCTGGGCATGTCCAAGAATGTCATAGAGAGTGGATATGTGGGAAAACATGGAGGGAGGATCTAGATCAAGTGGAAGGGGGGAGCGAAGGGGAAGGATGGTAAGACATAATATTTTAGGAGAGTAAGGGAGATGGATAAATCATGTCTTGTTTGAGAGACAAAGAGGCGTTTCTTACAGCGAAGGAGACAATGGTATGAAGCATTGAGTTTGAGGTAGGAGGGGTGAGCATGGATGAATGCATGTCGAAGTTGGAGATAGATGACCTTGCATTCTTCGTTGTACCATCGGTTCAGAGATATCGATGTTAATGCCAACCTAGATGGGTAACAAGAAAGTTATAAACAAGGAGGCTTGCAAAAATGGGTACTAGAAGTGGTCACATGTTTCACAAGTACAATAGGGAAAATATGTGTGGGATAGAATGATTGAATAGGGTGAAATAGCATGCACCCTCAGGATATGAGGAGGATGGGACTTAACCCCAAGAGAAGGATAAAAAACAAGTTGTTTTATCATCTATCATAAATGAAGGCTAGAAATCACGTTATTGTGTGAGGTCGCAGAGTGGAAGAATCATAGCCAATGCAAGTAAATAAGGAGTTGAGAATGGAGAATGGAGGGGTAACAAGAACATTATAAATAGGAAGGCTTGCAAAAGTGGCTACTAGAAGTGGTCACCCCTGTCATGGGTATAGTAGGGAAAATATGTGTGGGATGGAATATGATTAAATAGGGTGAAAGAGCATGCACCCTCATGATATGATAGAGATGGAAATTAACCCCAAGAGAAAAATAAAAAGAAGTTGTTTTACCCTCTGCCAAAAATGAAGCTAGAAATCACATTATTGTGTGAGGTCGTAAAGTGGAAAAATCATAGCCAGTGTAAGTAAATAAGGAGTTGAGAATGGAAATAAATCTATGGCTTTAGTCTTCTGATACATTTGTTTCTTTTGTGGCTCACTTTCTTCTCCTTGTTGTCTAGTTAGAGACCTTGTCTAGTTTTAGCTAGCCTAATTTACTCGATTTTTCTTAGGCTTGGTCTCAAAACAAGTAAGCACCTCCTTGGAATCCTTAATTTCAATTGTGTAAAGTGCAGGCATCACACTTACCATCCACCCTACCCAAGGAGGACTATTAGCTCTATGCACATGATGTTTGTTCACTCTCAGTTGCTAAGAGGTTGGAATCAAATTGTTTGTGACCAATTAGTGAATTTATGAGGCTAATGCTAAGAGATATTGATGTTAATGCCAGCCTCCAAGGGTAATGATAATATTATAAACATCAAGTCTTGCACAAGTGGCTAGCATAAGTGGTCACCCCCATCATGGGTACAATAGGGAAAATATGTGTGGAAACAAGGTGAAAGTAGCATGCACCCTCACGATATGATAGGGATGGAACTTAACCCCATGAGAAGGATTAGAAACAAGTTGTTTCACCCTTTGCTAAAATGAAGGTTAGAAATTGCATTATTATGCAGGGTAGCAGGATGGAAGAATCATAGCTAGTGCAAGTAAATAATGTGTTGAGAATGGATATAAATCTAGGGATTCAATCTTCTATTACATTTGTTGATTTTGTGGCTCACTTTCATCTCCTTTTGTCTAGTTAGAGACCCTATCTTCTAATACATTTATTTATGTTGGGTAGGTGTTATATTTTTTGCATGTGTGTGTGTGTGTGTGGGCGTGTCAGATATGACAACTGCGTTTGACGATCCCTCTAGTAGTGCTCTTTGTGTCGTGTTTGTCGAGAACTTTCCTAGGGGGGGCAGGTATTCCCCCCCATGGTTACGCGTAGCGTTCGACAATGAGCAGTAGCCCAGGGCTGACAAGGTTCGGGGCAACACCTCAAAAAAAAAAATTCAACGATTTTTTCTATTTTTAACGGATTTTGCTATTTTTAGCGGTTTTGTAAATTAATCCCGGATTAAGGGATTAGGGTTTTGGTATCTACAGAATACCTAAAAACATAGGTATCT
>SNQJ01S0096257.1:55670-68496 GCA_010110895.2 Picea sitchensis
GTGCAATGCCTTTGCATTTAGAGCCTTTCTTGTGGATGTTATCACCTTGTTTCTTGTGGATGCTATCACCTTGGAACTTGACATGTATACCTTTGGAGTGTAGCACTTGACACGTGTGAACCTTCACGTGTTGTTGTAGATTGCTTGTAAGGGAATTGGCCTGCATATGTATTGTTGGTCTCCCTTACCTCTCGTATATATAGAGAAAGGAGAGAGTCCTTCACACATCATTTGATTTATAACTCGTTTTGGTTCATTCTTGTGAAGAGATGTGATCAAGAGGAGTGCACCACTTCCCCTCTCTCTTGGATTTTCTTAAGTGCTTGATCTCTCTCTCTCTCTCTCTCTCTCTCTTGGAGTCAGTCACTTGGGATTTTTGGATTGCTAAAGCATCTTGAAGACTAGGGTTAGGTTTTTATCCCTTGGATATTTTGAAATTAGGGTTTTGAGATGAAACCCTCAATATTCAATAATTTTTTACAGAAGAAGATTCAATAATCTTTTGTCTCTATTGAAACCTTTGTTACAGTGTTACACATTCCCTTGACATTGTTATAGAAGAGATAAGTTACATTACATTTAGCGTCTCATATTTTCCTTGAGAGTCAAAAGAGTAGTCTGCCAAATCTTTAGAGTGAGGATTAATGAACCATTCACCAAGGTTCAATTTACACAAGGGTTAAGACACTCTATATAATTTTTCTTTTTTAATTTCGAGAAACACTCGTTGGAAGTTAGATGATATTTTTTTCTCTCTTAGACAAACTTTTTGTTTGAAAGTTCGTCGATCTTTAGATGAAATTTTGTCGATGTTTAAACAACCATTTTGTCGATCTTTAGACAAACTTTTTGTCGATCTTTAGATGAAATTTTTGTCTATATTGAGACGAACATAGGATGGAACATGAGACTAACTTATCTGGATCTTTAGATGAACTTTTGTGATGAACTTTTGTTGATATTTAGGCGATATTTATGTTCGTCGATATTGTGACACCTCTCTAATGAAGAAAACATGTTGAAGCATTCATTGGAAGCTCAACATTTTTGCGACACAAATTCGTCGATAAATTGTCGAAATGTTTTCCCAATGTATTATCGAACGGTTCCTTAACACCATAAGCAGGTAGACCCTTGTTGCATTCCACCTTCTGGATTAGAGGGGTGGTTTGTGGCTCAAGAGCCAACGGTGAAGGTTCAGGTCTTTGGGATGGACGCCACCATTGAATGTTGCATGTGAGACAAGAGCTAGTGAACAATCAGATCCTCCTGCATTAAAACCAATTGCCTCCACATCCTAAGTCAAGGTGTGTGATCCATGTGAAATGGATCTTTTGGAAAACTGGAGGGGGGAAACAAAATATCGATTGATGTAAGGGATCAGTTCATAATCAAGGGTTTTTTCCTCTTTGTTCATCATGTTTACGTGTCTTAGCCTAACCTCGGATTTGAATCCACATGTGTCAGATCCATATGTGACTGGCGAATCACATGAGAAATCCTTCGCTAGGAAAGAAGACTGGCTCGAACACCTTATTCCCACCTTTGGTGTGACGCTAAGGGGCTAGTTTTTGGTGGGACTTAGATTCGGCCCTTGGACCTTCGACCTTAGCATAAGACGTTAAAGGGTAGAGGAAGACCACATATTCTCCATCTCAACTCCATGCATTGACAAAATGTGCTTGTAATTGAGTAGAGTTTGTAGATATGGATGAAACAAAATAAATATTTTAAGCCTGGTTATGATCATACTAGTCTTCATTTACAATCATTTGAAATTGGGAGGGGGTCTAGGCTCTTCGTGCCAATGTAGGATGTGGGCTTCTCACTTGTGTCATTCAATCCCAAATTTTCTTTAGAGTGACACATTTGGCCTTTCAACTCCATAATATTTACCACCTGCACCATGGATCTCATGTTACCTATATTCTTCTCCAACCCCTAGATACACATCTCTGCTTTAAATTTTACCTTTACATCTTGCATGAAGGAGCCAAAAGCATCATGGAATCCTTCCATCACTTTATGATAAAGTGCCTCAGTAATGGAGTAATGCATGTTTGATAGGGACTTACCCTAATAAGGCAACATAGCAATGAGCATAAAAAATTTGGCCTCCATAGAAGGTTGGGAAATAGTGCATCCCACTCTAGTATGTCAAGGGCCATACTTCAATATTACTCTAGGACTCCCTTTAGAGCTTATTCTATATAAATTATTCTTCCATTCTTCTATGAACTTTGGTTGGGCCTCAATGTGCTACATTCTACCATCCATCCCATCCTCCCAAGTGTGCCTTTACCTTTTCTTGATAAAGTCTTTAGGCAAGAAACCAAGAGTTATAAGATTGAATCTTATATGAAAACAAATCTTAGTATAGGTACCATAGGGAGCTTGGATCAAGAATGCAAGCTAATAACAATAAAGAAATGCATGAACCTGTTGAAAACAATTTGAGTAACTTTTTAGTAATTGAGAGTGAACAAACATCATGTGCATAGAGCTAATAGTCCCCCTTGGGTAGGTAGTATGGAAAGTGTGATGCCTTCACTTTACAAAACTAAAGTTAAGGATTCGAAGGAGGTTCTTACTTATTTTGAGACAAGGTTTAGAAAAACCGAGTAACTTAGACCAACTAAAACTAGATAGGGTCTCTAACTAGACAAAAGGAGATGAAAGTGAGCCACAAAAGAAACTGTAAGTTTTAAACCTGTGAAGTAAAGAAATGCATATAGATTCTTAAGCAAAACATAATGTAATCAATGGCTTATTCACATAGTACACAAAGATTTATATTGGAAACCCTCAACCGGGAAAACCTTTCTTATATTCATTATATCGAATTTCACTATTCACTATACAATATATATACAATGTTTTTAGGTATTCCATAGATACCAAAACCCTAATCCATTAATCCAGGATTAATTTACAAAACCGCTAAAAATAGCAAAAACCGTCGAAAAAAGTCGGCCTTGGGCTACCGCCCGTTGTCGAACGTTGCGCGTAACCAGGTGGGGCATACCTGCCCCCCCTTGGGACCTACCTAGGAAAGCGCCCGACGCACACGACACAAAGAGAACTACTAGAGGGATCGTCAGACACAATTGTCATATCTGACGCGCCCACACACACACATGCAAAGAATATAAAACCTACCCAACATTCTCCCACTTGTTGTTTTCTTTGCATCCAGGGGTCCAGGGGAATATATAGTCAACAATCCAGGGCAACAATGCCCATTGTTACTCTACACCAGGAGAACTTTTCTGTGCTCACAGACTTTGTCAATGAATCTACAACATTCTTCAAAGTGTCAACCTTTTCCAGCAACACCTTCTTTTCCTCAACAATGTCTCCTGGTGTCGAAAATCAATATGCTTTGTCTTTGAATGATAGGCTGGGTTCTTTCGGGAAGATTACCTCGACTATCACAATAATCTCACTCTTGTTGTACCAACCCAATACTGAACATGATCTTTGTAGCTCCTCTTGCTTCCTTGATTGCATAGGTAGCTGCCATGTATTCATCTTTGTAGTTCAGTGCCTCTGACCGAATACACCAGGATATTGGATATAAAGGGTTCCCCGTTGCAGTTCATTCTCAACAGCGAGAACCAGAAGAACCTCATCTTAGAAAAGGTCGCAGCAGTGATTTGCAGACCAAAACACACCCACAACCATACACCATCGGTGGATTTTGCACCAAGGGCGGGACCTCCATTAGGCCAACAATGTCGCCTTCCTACAACATCAAGCCCTTCGCAGATGAGGCTATTTAACAACCCTAGTTGAATATATGTAGGAGTTATTAAAATTTATTGAACATGAAACTGGGACTAATTTTTCTAACATGTTATTAACTAAACAAAGATTGGCATATGTATTAATTAAATATTAATTAATTAATTAGTGTTATAATTTTGAATAGGTAATTAATTAAATATTTAATTACCTTTCGTATTACATGAACAGGGTAACAAATTAAAAGGGTTAATAAAATTATTGTTTATGATTAATGATCTCACGGCATACAGGGATAGAAGCATTAATAAATAAGGATAAGGAAACATTAAAAATAAGGATAAGAAAACATTAAATAATAGGGTAATACATTAACTATGTGGATAAGATAACGAATGTGTAGGTAAGGAAATCAATGAGGAGAAAGGGCGGTGAAATGGGGATATGAGCGGAAGAGGGTTTGAGGAAGAGGATTATCATTCTACTTAGATTTTTGGGAGGTCTCTTGAATTTTGCACCGGAGAGTTGAGTTTTGTAGTGGAATGAGATTGATACAGAGACTTGTGAAGTTTCTTGGGGTTTTGGAGCACGGAGACTGAGTTATCCCATATAGGTATCCACGGAGGCCCCAAGAAGCATCCTAATAGTTGGCGGGGTAAACATAGTTTTGAAGCTGATGTTTGACCTGATTTTAACAACGAACAACCCAGGATCGTGAGAATTAGCATGAGGGAGAGGTAATTTATTTATTATGTTAGTGTTAATTCTTATCTTGTGGATAAAATTTTAAATTTTGTCGAATATATCATGTGCTCATATGTTGGTGATTGAGTTATTTTTGTATGAGAAAGAATTATATGCTAAATCAAATTAAATTTTAATATTTTCACAATACTCTGAGAATTATTATTATACTTATTCTCCGCAATGTTTCTAATGTATTATTAGGTAGTACTTGTGGAAGTGACATGTTGTGTATGAGGTCGGTGTATAGATGTTTGTTATTATTACTTTGAGGCAATAAGATGTAAGATACGGAAATAGTATGCCTATAACCATCTCTTGGTTACTCAAAACAATAATGCGATAGCTCATTGCAAAACGAGGGAAATTCGTTTTCACGATGATGATCCATCCCCAGGGAAGAAAGAAACCCGTGTATGACCTCTAGGCAGGCCCCTGCATGAAAACAGATGGATGCGGTTTGTGGAGAATGCGAGGACATATTACCTCCCCACACAAGTGCGTCTACCCGGCCGGTCAAGCACCACAATGATCACGACCCCAGGTGCGCCACTTCCCAGTGGACCAATCTATCAACACTTTCTAATGCGGAAATGTTGGTAGGCAATTCATGATTGTTGAAAGATTTTATGGAGTAGATTTCATCTCCCGTGGGAGCAGGTCATCTTTGATGAAGGAAGGATGGGACGGAGACTCATTGACTGACCAGGCAGCGAACAAGATCATTATTAGGTAATAGGTACCTGACCCCATGGATTGATGACCTTTTGGACCAACTCAAATGGGTGAAATATTTGACAGAGCGACTTGAAATGCGGGTATCACCGGTACCAATCCAGAACTTCCCTCTAATACATGGAATATTTCTAAGCTAACAAGTCCAAAGAAGGTATTTTAGAATGGCTAGTCATGCCTTTGGTTGACAAATGCCCTGGCAACAGAGACTAATGGATGATATTTTGTGGCCATTCACCAACTCATGTAGTGGTGTACTTGGATGACGTGCTGATCTTGACCCGGACTTGGGAAGAGCACCTCCACCACATTCGATAGGTCCTCCAAACACTTCAGAAACACAAGTTGTGTGTCGATTTGGAGAAGTGCATTTTTGGCATGACCCGGGTTTAGTATTTGGGATACATTATTGATGAGAGGGGTGCATGTGGATCAACAAAGATCCAAGTCATCCGAGATTAGCCAGCCCCGACCACTCTAACAAGCTCCCTTAGCTTTTTTGGGTCTTTCAATTTCTCTTGCTGATTCATGTTGGGTTTCTCTCTCCTTATCTGTTAGTTGAGTCAAGTCACCAAGGGAGGAACAAAAGAAAAAATTCTTTTTAGTGCGAGATCTCAATAGAAGGTGTTGAAGATTTGAAGCATTGCCTACGCTTCTGCGCACCAATGCTCACATTACCCGGACTTTTACAACAACCATTTGGAATCGAGACATATGCCTCGGAGCTATGATATTGGGTCAGCCCTTACTCAACAAAGGCATCTAGTGGCATATCACAATGAGACACTTCCGACACAGCAGGAGTATCCCACTTATGACAAAGATATGTATTCCATTGTGTAAGCTGTGATGGAAAAATTATTTGGGGGAAAGGGAAATGGTCATCCACCTGAGACCATGAGCCCTTGCGGTTCATCTGAACCACCGAGGTAAGTTGCAGAACGATCACCATCGAAGTGGTCCACATACCTGCAAATTTTTCATTTGAACATTAAGTACAGAAAGGAAGCACCAATAATGTTGTCAGGGCCTCATTGACCACCTATCATGTGCTCCCATGACGGCTCAACTCTTGTGGTACGAGAGACCCATTTTGGTGGCTTCTACACAAAAGGTGATCGAATTTGGCCACACATACAATACACTCTTGGAGGGTAAAGCAGAGTTCCTAATTTTCACATCTAGGATTCATTGCTGTGTCACACGGGACACCTTTGTGTTCCTTCAAAAAAGCGTGCCAAGATGATTTGGGAGAAGCACTACAGTCGGGTCGCTAGGCATTTCAGGGTCAAGAAAACCATGGCATTACTACAAAAGAAGTATTATTTCTATTAGTAGAACGCCGACATGATGTCAAGAAGTACATCAAGTCCTTCAACGCTAGCGCCATTGCCAAACCGACCATCAAGAATCAAGGCCTCTATACTTTCAGCGCCTACCCTAGTGGGCCTTGGGAATCCTTCTCTATGGATTACATATGGGGCCTTCCTTCTACTAAGCATGACAATGGCGTGTTTTGTGTTCATCGACACACATTCTTAGAAGATGTCGATTATGATGGCACTACCAAGAGAATAACCCCGGTGAAGCCAACTTCTTTGAATGAGTGTGTGGGTACACTTTGGGATCCCACGATCTATCATCTAATATAGGGATAGTAGGTTCCTGATACATTTGGTCGACCTACGGTCAATGTTGGACACTAAGTTCACCAAATCCACAACTTTCCATTTATGGCCGATGGCTAGGCAGTCGTCAAACGAATGATTGTACACATTTTGCATGTGTACAACTCAAAGCATCCACACATGGGATGAGAGCCTCCTATGTACAACACAGCTACAAGCTGAGCTCTCCATAACTCAATAATCCATATTATCACTTCGGTGGAGCGAGTTCCAACCACTATGTCCCATTGGCGTATTAGACATGACATTTCTGCGGCTACTCGGGGTAGATTCGTATGTCGATCGATGCTACAAGAGAAAACAGAACGAGCACATTCAACACATCACCAACGGGTTCATGACATATTGAATGAGAGCGATGCTAAATACAAGAAGCGACATGATCAACATGGTGCCACACAACTTCCAATTGGGAGACAAAGTGTGGCTACATTTTGCAGGGCGCCTCGGCCCGGACCCTCTGTGAATTAGCCCACTCCGATATGGGCCATACACCATCCGCAAGGGTTGTAGGGGACAATGCCTTTGAGCTCGGTGTTCCACCATTCCTTGAGAATTACGCGCCAATGTTCAATATTGAATATTATACGACCTACTCACCTCTACCCCAAACACATCAGGCATGGCGGGAACAACTCACACACCAATAGAGTTAAACACATATTGCATGGAACAAACCACAAATGATCGGATTGTGGACACATATATCAAGAACACTTTCCAATAGAGAATCCAGCTATATCGAGTTGTCAAGAAGACCAACTCCTTCACCAGGGCAAGTGTCTCACCGGGGACCAAGTTCAACAAAGTTTCCTACATCATGGAGGAACTCCAGCCTTGATAAGGGACCATTAGCTTCCCCTAGAGATAATCTAGGTGGATATTGGTGGCCACCCACCTATTCCACTTGGACCCACACATTGTTTCTTTCAGTTTTAGTTTCATGGTAGCACAATTTACTATTTTTAGCGATTTTTGGGTTTTAAACTTAGGATTTGTTTTGAGGCCCTAAAGCGATATTTTTTGGCATCGATACTCCGACTAATATCAATTTGGGACTCGATATTACGTTATAAGTTGTATTCCTGGATAGATCTTTCTAATGATGTATCATGTGCATCAAGCAGAGATGGTATATGATTCACGACCTCGAGAAATTGATGTACCAATTACCCCAATAGGGGCCCATATTCTAATTTCATCTCCTAGAGTTAGGTTTTGCGGATGTTTAGGGTTTTACATTGTTTCTCAATAATATATAGGCCTTCTAGCCTCATTGTAACACAAGGTTCAAAGGCCTATAGCTTCCACATCTTTTCACTAGAATGGTATCAGCAGCTCGAACTATTTTTATTTGCGTGCAATGCGTAAAAATTTTGATCATTTTGTTAATGAAATTTATTTATACACTTCCGTTGCATCTCTAGCGTTTATGTGTATTGTATTTCTTTGTGTTCCTGCATAAATCTAGGTCATTAGATCTGTGTGAGGAGGTGCATTCATGGTTGTCATATCAAGCCATTAGATCTCACCAGGTAGTGTTCGACCATCACGATATGTCTCTGAAGCGTCTACGGTGGCTCATCTAACACTTAGTTGGATATGGAGCCCGTGGCGGGGCCCTCAACGATTGGATCACGGTTGTCGGATGTGTTGCCATGTGTGACCTCCAACTTTCTACTCAAATATGGTGGTCGGATGTGTGCCATGTGAGTAGTCCTCAATCCTTATATTTTTTCCATCCTAATGTGCACCACATGGGCAATACCTCAACTGCCAGATTTGGTCGCTTAGATGGTATTGCCATGTGGTAGGCCTCCAACACTCATATTTGGCCATTGGATGTGCACCATGTGGCAGTCATATAACCCTCTGATATGGCCGTGGGATGTGTGCCACATGGAAGGACAACAACGCTTGGATATGACCGCCGGACGTCCACCACATGGAAAACCTCATCCCTTGGATATGGTCATGGGATGTCGGTCCATGAAAAACTGCAACTCGGATATGTGCCGGATGTTAAGTAGCACCTTCATCCTGAGATCCTATCGGATGTGAGCTATGTGGCGGGCTAACCCTGAATATGACGTCATATGTGCGCACCATGTGGCGGGCCTCAACGGTCGAATCTGGTCATTGGATGTGAAACGTAGTGGTGGTAAGCCTCCTGCCCTTGGATATGGCCATTTATTATGCACTACGTGGTAGGCATCCAACTCTTGGATTTGGTCCTTGGATGTGCATCGATCGGATATGGACGTCGGATGTGTGCCATGTGGCAGGCCTCCAACTCTCTGATTTGGCCGTCATATGTGTGCCATGTGGCAGGTGTCCAGTCCTTGAATATGACCATCTAATGTGTGCCACATGGCAGGCTTTCAATCATATACGGTCCTTAGATGTGCCACATGGCACATATTATTATAATTATTTTTGTTGGAGAGTATGTACTTTTTACATACATCTATGTATAATATATTACATGAGCGGTCGAACTACAATATAGGGGCAAGACAACCTTTGGCAGATAATATGTACTTTTTACAATCTAACCATAGCAGAAGGAATCATGGCCATGAGCCAATATCTGAGCAAATATTTATTCAAATGTTTCTTTATAATTTGGACAAAATCATGCATAATCCTTATTTTAATCTCCATCAAAGCACATAGCCATTATAGATTGTGTCTACTCAAACACATCTACTTGAAGACATGGACATCTAATGCCAAGTAAAACTTGATTACTAGAGTGGATACAATCATGTGGATTTACATTGAGCATTCATGACCACATCCAAGGGCCAAAGTCTTATACAACATAATACAGGGAATTGGTTAGATATTTTAAGTTTTTTTATGATGCATTTTAGGAAGTGGTGATGATGATTACACTCTGGTAGTTTTGAGTCTTCCAATCTCCTTTTGATCTTATCCATTGTTTCATTTGTTACATGAAGAGTTTATTTTTATCTACATTCGAGTTTTTAGATCAAGCTTTAGTTATGAATGTTGCATATAATATTTATAAAAATTATATATAGATGATCTTGGGTTTTTTATTGTATGTATATCAAGATATCCTCCACACAATAAGGCCTAGATCTAGATGTTGATATTTCAAGTTCTCTAAGCCTTAAGCATGTATTTTCCCCTTTAAAATGTAGGGTTGTTAATATTAAAGGTTGTAAGATTCCATTGAGACGTCTTGTAAAATTCGTTGAATTTATTTATTTTTTCAAATATGTGATCACTAACAAGGCTTGTTATATATATATATATATATATATATATATATATATATATATATATATCCACCATACCTTTAATATGGCCTTATCCCAATTTCATCTCTTCCAAATTTTACAAACTAAAAGCTATCATACTAGGGTGTACGTAAGTCATCTATAATAAATTTCACAAAATTAAAATTAGAATACTAAGGTTTGCCAACTATACATGGATTTTCCTTGACCTATTTATCACTTGGAGTTTTAGGGTGTACCTTATATAATATATAAATTATAAAAACAAAGGTCTACTCAGTACACACCATAATAAATATATATAAAGCATATACTTATATTCATTTTTCACTAATATAGTTAACAAAGTTGAGAGGTATTATTTCAAGTGGACACTATTCCATCAAATCAATAGTGTAAAACTATTTCAAAATTGTCCTGTAGAATAAGTTTTATTTGAGTAATGAGTTATAACTAATATATATAAAATAACACAAGACATAAGGTGGTTGATATATAGGATGAGGCCATTAGTTTGAGAAGTGAATAAAATTCATGTTCCTAATTAAACTTAAACACCAAATCCAAATCTATTTGAAATGATTAAAATTAAACATTAAAAATACAACACGAGTCTCCCCTTTATCCCAATAATTATAAACAAAATAATGTACCAAACAGCTTTAATAAAAAAATACATAATAGCTAAACTTACCATTTTTAAGATAAAGTTAAATTATTTAAAATATATATTCATAGTTGTGTGATACAATTATTAATTTATTCATTATTAAAAATATAAATAAATAAATAAATATATATATATATATATATATATGTATATATTATTAAAAGAAAAATAATAATAATAATATTTACATCGAAAGCATACACCTATTAACAATGGGCACAATTAATGATCTTTTAGCCTATTTAACCTTAAACCCCTAATGGGATGGCTATGTGCATTGAAATTGTTGGCATATTCTTAGTCATCATCCAAAATCAATGGATCAGATTATTATTCACTTAACTCTTTTTGCAAGGCATCCATTAACATGTTTGCGCAGCATTTACCTAATCACATAAAAATTACTATAAAGATATGTAGATGCCACGTTTAAATGATTAAGTGGGATTAAGCAACTAAGCGTTCATATTACCACAGATGAATTATGGATTATCACATACATTTTATATTGGGGGCATGATTTTTTAATGATACCTTTGGCATTCTCAACCACGAAGTTAGTGGCTATGCTAGTTAAAAATGATTACTTATAGAAATTATATATATATATATATATTGAATAAAGTAAAGTCACTTCACACTTTCCATTTAGTCAGTTGACGCTACATGGTAAATTGAAGTCACATCACACTTTCCATTTAGTCAGTTGACACTACACGATAAATTGAATAAAAATATGGTAAATCCCTAACCTATTTTTAACTATGATTTTTTATTAAATATGAATTACATTTCAATCATATTAAAGTTACGAAGATCATTTAGTAATACCATTAACCATAGTGTAACGAGATTGAGTGAATATGGAGATAAGTAGAAACTGGATGCGAAAAGAAAGGGAGCTAATTTAATACTCCAAATAGAGCGTAGCCAAAGAATCCCGGAGCTAATTTAATACTCCAATTTAACAAAGAGTAAAAATAACAGCTGGTAAACACCTGTTAAGAAACAATTTCCAGTCTCATCACCTTCAATTTCATTTACTCTCCCGTCTTTAAATGGCCCTCAAAATCGCCTGATAGGCTGACTGGCATGTATAGTCTCCGTCTTTAAATGGCCCTCAAATGGCACAATAGTGACCTTCGATCCGAGAGATTTTATTACGCTCTCTAAGTTTTACAATACTTGTTAGTCACTGTATAATCCCGACGCCAAGCTTGGCGGATCGATCCGGCGATGCGAAGGCGATCCGCGTCGCTGTGACACTACACGATAAATTGAATAAAAATATGGTAAATCCCTAACCTATTTTTAACTATGATTTTTTTTATTAAATATGAATTACATTTCAATCATGTTAAAGTTACGAAGATCATTTAGTAATACCATTAACCATAGTGTAATGAGATTGAGTGAATATGGAGATAAGTAGAAACTGGATGCGAAAAGAAAGGGAGCTAATTTAATACTCCAAATAGAGCGTAGCCAAAAGAATCACGGAGCTAATTTAATACTCCAGTTTAACAAAGAGTAAAAATAGCAGCTGGTAAACACCTGTTAAGAAACAATTTCTAGTCTCATCACCTTCAATTTCATTTACTCTCCTGTCTTTAAATGGCCCTCAAATCGCACAATAGCTGACCTGCGCCCTTAGTCTCCCGTCTTTAAATGGCCCTCAAATCGCACAATAGCTGACCTTTCGATCTGATATTTTATTCTGCTCTCTAAGATTTTACCAATACTTGTTAGTCACCTGTATAATCCCCCGGAACGCCAAGCTTGGCCAGATCGATCTGACGTGCGAAGGCGAGTCACGTCGCAGAGAACTTGGTTAGAGCCTACGTGCGGAGAAGAGTAACGTGGCACAGATTGTTTGGCTTGATCCGATGCATAGGAATGAGTCACGTGGTACCAATAGGACGGTTAGATCTGATGCAAAAAAAGAGCCACGTGGCATCGATTGTATGGCCGGATCC
>SNQJ01S0096258.1:0-11378 GCA_010110895.2 Picea sitchensis
TCACACATACCATCTTTTCCTCCTCAAATCTCTTAAATATTACTCACTTAATGGAAATCAGTTTTTTACTTTTAATTTACCACTATATCACATGGATTTATATTTAACGGCTTCAAATATAACTATTATAATATCTCTTTATGAAATAACATTTGCATTCAATTCTATAATAAGATTTCTTTGATATGTTGCAATGATATTTTTTCTTTTACATTTCCTTCTCTGTAATTGTGACAATATTCTATAACATTTCTCTTTGCCCAAGCATATACTTCTTCATTATGCAATATAACCCTTAAGAAAATAAATAAATTTATATATCCCTCAAGAAAACTAATACATTTATACAACCCTTCATGTAATGTTGCAATCTCAGTAAACCTTGCATTTCCTTCCATGCACATCGGAATGTGACATTCATGCAAAAACCATGTCATTGTACAAAAATCTTTCCTTTGTTACATTACAAGGAACTTCATACCATTGTATTTTTACAGACTTTGAGGTGATGTCACAATATGATGAAACATTCCACCATGGTTTGATATACTCGCGTATCCTCACATTGCAATGTGACCTTCATGCACAAACCTTATTATATTTCAAAACTCTTTCCTTCGTCACATTGCGATGATACATTAAAAAATATTGATGTCAAGTTCATCAAATTATTAATGTCAATATTTGGCAATCTGACATACTTTTTAAAGCATACTGCAAGAAAAAACTTCAAACATACCATTTTTTCCTCCTCAAAGCTCTTAAATAATATTACGTTAATGGAAATCAATTTATTACTTTTAAATTACCACTATATCACATGGTTTTATATTTAACCTCTTCAAATATAAATTTCTTAATCTCTTTTTATGCAATCACTTAGGCATTCAATTCCACAATAACCATGCCCTGATATGTTGCAATGAGAATTTTTTCTTTAACTCGTCCTCCTCTTTTTTCCTCTGGAATTACCACAATCTTCTATAACATTTCTCTTTTCCCAAGCATATACTTCTTGATTACATAATATAACCCTTAAGTCAATACATAAGTTTATATAACCCTCAAGTAAAATCATATATTTATACAACCATTCATGTCATGTTACAATGTCACTAAACCTTGCATTTCCTTCCATGCACATTGCAATGTGACATTCATGCAAAAACCATGTTTTCTTACTAAACTATTTTCTTTGTTACATTGAAACGAACTTCATAACATCATCATGTTTCCTATGTGACGAAACATTCCACCATGATTTCATATTCTCGCATATCCTCACATCCCATTTTGACCTTCATTCACAAACCTTTTTATATTATTTCAAAACTCTTTCCTTCGTCACATTGTGACAACCAAGTCTAAAATATTGATGTCAACTTCATCAAAAAAAAAATTCTCATATTTGTCATCAATATTGATGACAAACAAGTCTAAAATATTGATGTCAACTTCATCAAATTATTTTTTTCCATATTTGGCCATCTCACATACTTTTTAAAGTATATTGCAAGACCAACTTCACACATACCATTTTTTCCTCCTATAAGCTCTTAAATAATATTCAGTTAATATTCACACATATTATTACTTTTAAACTACCACTATATGACATGGTTTTATAGTTAACCTCCTCAAATATAACTATTTTAATCTCTCTTTATGCAATAACTTTAAAATTCAATTCTACAATAAGCTTGCTTTGATATGGATGGGATGGGATTCTTTCTTTAAGTTATTCTCCTCTTTTTTTCCTCTAAAATTGTGACAATCTTCTATAACATTTCTCTTTAACATTATAAATCAATAATTTAATATTTTATTTCATAAATCACCTTACTATTTCATTATTTAATACATTTAATACTTTATCACATTAATTTAATTATTTTTTTACACATCAATTTATATATCATTCATGTATTATTTAAATTACACATTAATACATTTAATACAATAACTTATATATAATAATATAGTATTCGAATCATACATTTAATTATATCATTTATGTATTATTTAAATGCATTTCATACAATAACTTATATTTAATTAATATATTATTTAAATTATACATTTAATTAGTTTGAGACTTTCATGTATTTACTTTATTATTTTGCTAAAATAAATACGAGATTCTCATGTATTTAATTTATTATTTTGTATGTATTGTAAAATTTTATTTCTCATTAATTCATTTATATTTTATAAATAATTATTAAATAATATTGAATTTATTATTATTAAATAATTATCAAATAATATTTTAATACTTCATAAATTATTTCATATATTTATTACTTTAACACATTAATGTAATATTTATTTTATACATTAATATAATAATACATTAATGCATTTTACATCATTTAATACATTTAATATAATTTAAAACATTTTAAACTTTAATACATTGATGCATTTATTTATTTAGACATTAATTTATATATCATTAATTTATTATTTAAAAATATATATTAATAATTATCAATATAATAATATATTTATATTTTTGTACATTAATTAATTAACACAATAGTAATGTTTTATTATTTTCTGATATGTTTATTTATTCTTTAATAATATGAGTAATGTTTTACTTTATTAATATTTTAATATACTTATCTTATATTATAATCCGTTATGAATGTTTTTTTACTTTATTCATATATTATTAATGTTTTCATATTCATATATTATTAATATTTTATTATTTTTATTATTTTTATTTTTTAATTGTATTTGTCTATATATATATATATATATATGGATGATTTATTAATGTATTAAATTAATAATAATTTTATACTTTATTAATTTTATTCATAATTTTTAAATGTATTTATTATCAATTATTTAATATTTTATGTATTATTATTTTTTTAATATTTTTTATTTAATTTAATTTATTTATTTATTATTATTGATTTAATATTTTTATTATTTTTTATCTAATATTATTTAATATTTTATTTATTATTATTTCTTATTAATTATTTAAATATTTTTAATTTTTTATAAAGTCATATTTTATTTATTATTAATATCATTTAATAATTTGAAAATAAATTATTATTAATCAATATTTTTAATTATTTATTTAAATTTAGTAAATTATTATTATTTAGTTAAAAAATTAATATATACTTAATTCTTAATTATTTTTTATTGTTTACATTTATAATGTATTATTTTATAAATGGTTGTCGCATGTATGTCGGCTGTCAACTAACAACAACCACATTAAGTAAAAAGTGGTTGATATATGCCATCTACGTCATTAATTAAAAAAAGTGGAAAATGGCGCCCATCGGCGTATATCAACCACTTTTTACTTAATGTGGTTGTTGCTAGTTTATACATTCCAACAATAACAGATGATGAACAAAGAAACTCAAAAATTGAAATCTTAAAAAACAAAGGTAACAGAGCTAGCCAATGATAATTAGACTAACTCCAAAGATAATTAGACATAAAGAGTACCACCAGATTTAACTACAATGATAATTATATTAACGTCAAAGATAATTAAATACATGTCAAAGATAATTAAATACATAGTTGACCACAAGATTTACTATTGCCATGAAACATACTTTTACGATTGCCATGAAGCATACTTTTACGATTACAGTGTATAAATAAAATATTAAACTGAGAATATGTTAAGATCATAACTCAATGTTAAATGATGCATGATCATAACTCAATGTTAAACGATGCATAACCACATTGTAGAGTGGGTTGACAACCTGAGTTTTGCACTGGAACTTACAATTATGAGTAAATTAACTACTTTTAAGTTTCAAATGAGTTACCCCCAATAGCAGTACCTGTCCATAGAAATAACAAGCAGACACTTAAATGATGAAAAATTGTGTTCATCTCGGTTGGTTAGAAGTTGTACTTGTAAATATATAACTGAGTTCTTCCTCATACATCGGAGATTCTTGGCGAACCATAATTTAGAATCCAATTGTGGTCCGTGGCTGTCATCAAGTTCTGCAGAGAACGTATCGTCCTCACAGATGAAGTTATAACAACACTATCGTAGAGGCTACAAGCTACGTGTGAAATGACAGTAATTTGTAAGAATCGTTGCTAGAAAACAGAGGAATGATCTGCAAATGGAATACATGTCTTGTATATCTAGACTATTTTGCTGTGTGTTAATTCAAACTTTTGAAAATATTTGCGTCAAAAACCAAAATTAGCTAATTGAATTAATCAATTTCAACTCTTATTCTGAGTCACTAGTAGCCTCTTGAGATTGAAAAAGTTCTGACATAATCATAAATGGTCTGGTTTCCAGCAGGTCGTAAAGCCATGTGCCTATTCACACAACTAAAACTTTATATTTGTTTTATTAATATTTATTTTAGGTTTTCGAGCAAGTAGTAGCCGTGATTCCACCTCGTTTACATGCATGTGTGGTTGCTCCAGATGGTCTCCATGCATCACTCATCTGGGTTCGATATTTCGATAGCTACTACCTTGTCCCCAAAATGAAATTGAGTTAGAAGCAGAGCAAATGTAGGAGGAGCATGCATAGACACAATGAGTCTCTCTACAGGTATAAGCACTATATTCCAGGGGGCAGGTTAAGATCCTATAGTTCCAGATCGAGATGTCGATAAGGATCCAGTTATAAGAGATGACCCACAACGACCAATGACAGAGGTAGCTCCGGAAGCAGTTTTCTCAGGTAATAAATCATTCCATATTACAAAGTGCCCAGGTGCTTTATATATTGACTGCAGTGGTGTTCTCTGTTGTGAGTTGGGCTTGTTGGGTTGGGGTGAGATGCTTTTCTTAGCTCGATGCAGAGTGTATGTTTGGTTGCTTACTTGTTGTCTTGGTGTTGGGCTCGATGCTTGCTTAGTGTCGGTCTCAGTGTTGGTTGGCTTAGTGACTAGATACCGGCTAAACTGAGTAAAGAGTGTCTGGTGAAAGGCTTGCTTAACCCATCGAACCGAGTCAAATTGTTCATACCCATACCGACACAGATGCAGATCCTAATCTCCTAGTCAGAGATCCTATTGATTCAGAGGTATATGTTGTTTGGGTGGAATAGGAGGACAAGTAAAACAAGCAGAGTCCTCAATAAGTAACACTTTATATTATTTAATTGCCCTACTTTTATAATAAGCGATTTCATGTAGAAGCATCAATCAGGATACAAGCACCTACATTTTGATCAATAGCTAGATGTCCATATCTTGAGGTTGAGGAGCTCTGATATGATAATTACGGGGTGGCTCGTGACCTTTATGTCCCTATCCTCCCGTTGCCTGAGGACCAGTTATATTACACCACTTTCAGTCACCTCTGAAAGAAGATCATCCATCCATCTTCCTTCCCCTCCTTCGTGGGGAAAGCTATTTCATTCCTTGGTTATAAATTAATTTGTTTCACTTCCTGTTTCCTTATCCCTCCCGCAGCATCCGAGTAAGATCGAGAGGCACCCACAGCCTCAACTGATTTCATGTCTGCGATTATGGCATGATATGGTGTGCCAGGAGATGATATGGTTGGAGCTATGCTGACTGTAGGATCCATTTCCAGCGTGCTAGCAGTGCTTTCCGTTGATTGTCTTGCTGCCCTATGTGGTAGTTGTGTTTTTTGTGGTTGGCGTCGTTGTTGTACGTGCTTGTCGGGACTTCGGACGGAGCTGAATTGGTATTACTCTAAATATATAGGTGGTCTCCATGCCTAGTTATTCGCCCGCTGACTCCTCTATCTGTACTGGTTCCGTACGCTGCTTCTTTGCGTGTAGCTATGTAGCGAAAAATGTTGGTTTTGTACGCCGCTTCTTTGCATGTGTATCATGTAGCGAAAAATGCTGCAACATGCACTGAAAAGTCTAAGAGGCACATCGAAGCAAAGTCTAAGAGGCACATCAAAGCAAAGTCTGAACTAGGGTCCAACCTCTCTTCGCCAGGGTCTAGACACACTTCCAGCTCTCCTTCAAGTGCATAAAAATCCGTATGCTTATTCACTTGTCGTCCTCCATTGATGGACACGAGTCTTGCATGGACTCCATCTGTTTGTCGACACACAACAAATGGCTATGCAAGCAAAGACGATGCTATAATATGTAATAATCATATGAGTAAACCCAAACATTAAATGTTAGGTGAATTAATGCTAACGTCAAGTCTAGCGTTAATCAACCTCACCGTTATTCAGTGTAAATACTTTAAATATATCATCAGTTTGCCAAAGTTTCTTTCGTAAAAATTGTAGTTTGTCTCGATTTGAGGCCAAATAAGACCTCCAACTTCAAACATTGGCTAAAAAATCAAACATGAGCGTGAAATTTGTATAAGTTTAAAAAAACTTTGGTTAAAACAACATAAACTTTTTGGTTTGCCTGTAATTTTAATACAAAAGCTGTGAATCGATTATTATAGTCCCTGCTGCCTCAAGGGCAGGGACTAATAACAATGTCGAGCACATAAACACTCTTGTTCTAGATGGTGGGTTCGTTGTGCCAGAGATAAACGCTTGGTCACTGTCTTCACTGCCTACACAACTATGCATCTATACAACACCCAAAAACCCACCAGGCAAATAAACGTTCGAATCATTATTTTGAATGAATTGCTTAATGGCTACTGCACTATTGCTATTTAGACTATGTCTAATGTTTGAGAGCCCTTGGATGGACTTCCTTTCCTGCACGCTATACTATATTTCTTTGATTCATTGGCCACCCGGGGAAGGACAAAGGATGGACGCGAAGGAAGAAGAGGAGGTGACGACGCTAGGGCACCTGGTGGATTTATTCATTGTGAAGAGAAATTTGGTTTTATGATGGAGGATAATAATGATGCAATCAATAAAAAGCAGATTTAGAATCCATGAAAATACATTTTATGTCCCACGTCTTCTGTAAAAAAAAAACCAGAGGGAAAGAAAAACGAACACCTAGATCCATCTTCACCATATCTTTAAAACAACGAAAGGTTTGCACAACAAACTAAAACACATTTGAAGTCCTACGTACACCATTACAAGAATCTTAAAATAACATTGAAATTACATTTCATGTCCCACATCTATTGTAATAAAAGAACCAGGAGGGAAAGAAAAATGAACACCTAGATCCATCTTCACCATATCTTAAAGTAGCGAAAGGTTTGCAACCCATTATGGAATATACAGTAACTGTACAAATTTTTGGTGTAGGGATTGAGAATGAAAGGTACTATCGATTTTGGCAAAAAATGTTGTGACTACTGAAATTATGTGGGTGAACCAAATCTTGGAAAAGAAAATTTTTGGTGTAGGGATTGAGAATGAAAGGTACTATCGATTTTGGCAAAAAATGTTGTGACTACTGAAATTATGTGGGTGAACCAAATCTTGGAAAAGAAACAGCTTCACATGGGGTGAATTGTGATCATCATGATCATAGAAACATTTCTGTAGAATCTATTGAAACACAGATGGTTGAGGTAATCCAAATTGCTCACTTGAGATAGCAAAGGAAGGGAAAGCAACAACATTGCTAGTTTACCTGGAACAAAAACCAATTGTTTACCTGTCATCAGTAGTATTAAGCACCAATTGTGGTTTAACTTCTTTATCCAGCTGTAGTTGATGTTGATCCCATTGAAGCTCTGGTCTTTCGTGCTATCTCCTCTTTAGGTTTCCTATTTACTCTTTAGTTTGAATTTTACCTGTTTCACTCGCCTCTAACAAATGAAATAACATACCCCTTAACAACTTTGACTTCTAAGCCCTCAACTATGAAAATAACATACCCGTAAACTTAGCCCTCCACCTAAGTTGTTGCGAATAACCCCCAGGGAACAGTAAAGATTCCTTCATAGGGTGGTTTGTCCAAGCTCATAAGCAAGACCTAAAGTATATGACTCTCTAAGACCTGTCCTTAGCGCGCCCGTAGGTGGCAAAGCCCAGCACAAGAAGCTATATCATAATAGTGTGTAGTAGCAAGGTGTGGTTTGAACAATGAATAGTAGGGTAGGTGGGGAGAATGTACATTTCCCTGCCGGGTGCACAGGAAAAGAAAGAGAACTGGCAAAGAATTTAGATTGGATGTGCAAGTAGTTTTAGATTTGGTCTTCCTAGAAGCAAGCAAGCCGTGGAGCTTTTTTATATAACCCACTTAACTGTTAACTAAAACAAGAAAGCTTCTGGTTCTCTAGTGGGATATGCACTGGATCTTCGACTTAGATGGACAACTTACAAGAAACCTGATGGAGGAGTCGTTGCTAAGCCATAGCCCTCAAACCAAACCTCCTTACTACCAGTCACCCTACTCGCACACACGAGGGAGAGGTACAAGCACCCCACTGCACACTGCAAGATGGGGGTTGTACATTGCCTCTCTTCACGGGCCTACACCCATTCTGTAACTATTCTCAAATAGAGGGGAAACATGAAACAACTTAGCATGCAATACTTGCCATGCAGAGGGTGAAAGGTCCAGCTGGCGAATGCCTTTCACAAGAGGGGTTGTGGTGACATGAAAAGGGTTTAACATACAATGTAGTCGCCATGCATAGGGTAAAAGCCACAACTGATGAATGCCTTGTGGGGGCGTTCTAGTAGTGAAGCATGTCTTCCATGGTTGTTTGAAATTATTGACCTAATTTCAATTTCAAGAAACTATTAAAAAAGCGGGGATGCATTATGAGGTTTTACTTTTGTTTTATTATTTTATTTATTTTCTTTTATTTTATTTATTGTATAAGTAATCCTTAAAGAGAGGTCCACTAATAAAACAGATTTCTTAAATAAATCTAAACTATTCGTATTTGAGTCGGGCACCTGACAAATAGCTGGTGGGTGGAGCAATGAGCTGCTGGAGAGATGGTCCAAGCTATCTTTTCCCAAGGTAGGGTAAGACCCCTTACATTTCTTTATGGAAAGGTTAAAGTTATTGTTATAGCATTAGCTACAATGGGTTGGAATGGGTTGGAACAAGAAAAAAAAACCTGCAGTTTATCTAAGAATAAATCACAGCAATCCACTACCTTGTGGGTGACTGTGTTGCTTAAAGCAGGTAGTGTAAAGCTAATAATAAGTATCGGATGTCACAGGTTTAATCTTTTCACCTGAAAGCATTATCTATTTATCGTCCGGCCACTTGGCGAATTTGCACATCCCCTCCAAAGGATATCCTGTGGATGCCACAGAGACCTCGGCCGTGCAATGGCTAACAATTTCATCTTTGATCACTCGCAAACCGGCTCGGAAATGTTGGAATATGTTAATTTATACCTACCGTCATTAAATTAGAGCCTTCCACTCAACCACCAATACTGTTCTTCCACCGCCTCTCGTAAACGCTCCAGAACATTCCATCGACACTCCAGATTGTTTCGGGAGGCTCCAGAAGTTTCCTCTCTCTCTTTAAAATCAAAAGCAATGTAACCATTCAGTAAGTGAGCAATAGAATCATTTTTTCTGTGCATTACATTGTTCCTTTGCTTCTGCCCACTCATCGTGGTATCAGAGCAGGAGAGCTTTGCTGTGAGCTGAAGAGCAAGGAGCCTTGAAAGCTGAAGAGCGGTGTTAACAGTCTGTACATTGAGCTGCAGTAAGATTTGGAGAGTTTTGAGCATTGTGTTGAGGAAGCCTCAGCTTCCAAAAGAGCAGTAAGAATTCAAGGAGTGCTGTGAAAATTGAATGTTGTGCATTGAGCTGCAGTGAGAGCCGTAGAGCAAGAATAAGCTGTGAAGGTTGTGCGGCCGTGGCTGAGAAAAACACCCAGCTCGATTTGTTGGACCAGCGGAGCCCCGTGTAAGGAAGGTGTGAGTTTTTTTATTTGGTGGGTAAGCCCCACATTCATGTCAACAACAACTGGGAGGTTTGATTATTGTACTCATCCTGAAAATTGTTGTATTGAGGCTGTTTGGTCGCCTTTTGATCATCTTTCTATAGGCGTTTTCCGTGTTATCCATATACAATTGTTGTGAATGCTTTAAGAATATTGATCCGCAAATCCAAAAGAATTTCTTTATTTGAGCCTTTGGTTAATAAGATGCAGATCAAGTTCCAGAGTTGCATATTTTAGGCTTTGTTTGGTAAAATTTACAGACTGTATTGACATATATTTGGCTGAGCAACAAGTTGTGTTTTATTGCTTTTTTGGTTGGTGTGTGTAATTTAATGAAGGATTGAATACAAGGTGAGCCATCTACATGTGCTTGGAGGAAAGTATAAGGCAATATTTGTCCATTGTGTGAGTGCTATTGTATAGCTTAAATTTTGCTGAAATTTTTGGGTTTTTTAAGAGAATGGCATCAGGCATGTTTTAGCAGCTAATGATTCCAACATTTTCTGGAAAAAACTATGATAATTGGGCATTTAGAATGAAATTAACATTTGATTCATATGAGCTAATAGATATAGTAATGAATGGCTATACTAAACCACAAGATGAGTCTATTTTGAGTGTTGATGAAAAGAAAAATCTTGATGAAAATAGGCAAAAGAGTAAAAGGGCTTTGCAGATAATTGGACACGCGTTGGATGATTCGGTTGTTGAAAGGATTAAACCAGCCGCTACAGCCAAGCAAGCATGGGACATTCTAGAGACGGCATATCAAGGCACTAGCAAGGTAAAAATTGCCAAACTTCAAACACTTAGAAGGGAATTTGAAAACTTGCAAATGAAAGATTCTGATTCAATAGATCAATTTACATATTGTGTTACGGAGTTGGTTAATCAAATAAGGCAAAATGGTGATGAGCTAGCAGATCAGAAGGTTGTAGAAAAGATTTTAAGAAGTTTGCCTAGAAAATTTGATGCAATTGTTGTGGTAATTGGAGAATCTAAAGATTTAACTAAATATTCTATGGATGAGTTGGTTGGCTCCTTCAAAAATTATGAAGACAGGTTGAACATGAATGACAATACCTCATTGGAACATGCATTCAAAACAAAAATGACATTTGGCAGAGGCAGAGGCAGAGGAAGAGGAAATCTAGGTTTCAGAGGAAGAGGAAGAGGAAGAAATAATTTTCAAAGAGAAGAAAGAAAGAGTCAAGACCCGAGAGGAAGGAGAAATCAAAATTTCAACTCAAGGGAAAACAATCACAATCAGGCATCTCAAAGGTATGACAAATAAAAGATTCAATGTTATCACTGAAAGAAGTATGGTCACTTTGCAAATGAATGCCAAAAGAGACAAGCAGATATGAGAAAGCAGAATGCACATTTCTCTGAGAGTAGTTCTGAGACATTGTTTATTACATGTGATGTAGCTCAAGAAAATGCAAGTAACATTTGGTTTCTTGATAGTGGTTGTAGTAACCATATGACTGGAAATAAAGGATTGTTTGAGGATTTGAATACATCAGTTAAAGCACAAATTAAATTGGGTAATGATAATATTGTA
>SNQJ01S0096259.1:11060-27178 GCA_010110895.2 Picea sitchensis
GGATGTTTCCCCATAGGGGTTTTACCACGTGAAAACATCGGTGTGTTGATCTTTGATATGGTTATGTGAGTGGTTACTGAAGGTGTTCGTCCTCTGTTGGAATACCTGTGTTGTCGAACACAAATTCCCCTATAGGTCAAGTTTCTACGTGTGGAGAAGCGCTTGAGTAAGGTCTTGATGGTAGCCAAGATTTTTCGATAAGTAGTAGACCTCGCAAATGTTGAGTGTACCCGCTCGAGACACAAGGAAAACAATGATACAAGCCCAAGTATATGATAGACAAGAAAGTTAAGCTTGTTGTCCCTAATTGCAGCAGTTAGTAACAATATATATCAACAATAAAAATGATAATAAATGCTACAAAATAAGTTGCTAAAAGTCTAGTTGAAAGAGCAAGAGATAAACTAGAAACAACTAGATCAACCCAAGTAAGATAGCATTAGAATTTAGCGATGAAAGAAGGCTGGAATAAAAGGTGTTTGCAGAAATATTTTGTAGACTTATGGTTGTAGCAAACTCGTTGTTACATCAGTAAAATCAACCACCAAAACTCACAAAGAATAGACCCAAAATTTGTGCTAGACCAAGTAGATAAAAGTGGCAAACTCTTAGCTAATTCTAACGGTTGAAAACAAGTTATGAGTGAAACAAAGTTAGGGTTTATGCAACCCTAATGGTTGAAGATGAATGTTTATAACAACAACAAGCAATACCCCTCTAGAGGGGATGCCCTAGTGGTTAAGAGGTGCTCTAGGCATAAGGAACAAAACCCAAATTACAGAAAGTTGAAATGACAAAAATTCATGTTTCCCGATGCGCTATTTTATTTCTCCAATGCAAAAAAGGAAATGATTAGTGCCTTGAATTTTGGGTTATGGAGTCAAATAGTGTGTTAACTGTACTAATTCCTTGGGGGTGTAAACCCTCTTACTCCCCAAGGAAAGTAAAGCTAACTAGAAGAGTTTTAGGAGGGTGTAAGCCTTTTTACTTCTCCTAGCACTTCCTTAAGTTACAAATTATTTCCAAGACAAAGTTAATGAACTTAGTGGGGTTGTATGCACTTATAATCCCCAAGACGTTCAACTAGTTAACCTTGCAACTTAGAAAAAGTGACAATAACAAGATGAAACCATTCAACTACAACAAGAATCAACAAGATAAACTTATACTTTACCAAGAGTTATCCACCAATATGAAAGATAAAGGCTCCATAGGAGGTAGCGCACCACTTCCTTCCACCAATATCAAAGTAAACCATGAAAACATGCAAAAGAGAGAGAAAATCCCCAAGGGTAGTGGAAATTTCAGCCAAGTACTTCTCCAAATGGGAGAGTTATGTTATGAAATGAGATTCACATGATCTATATTTTTACAAAAGTCTTAAAACAAAGTTTGTCCACTTAATTTTAGGGTAAAACACAAAATAGGGGTCAACAACCCTAATCTTACCCCTTGAACCAAATAATAATATTTAAGTTTCACTTTAACACAATAGAAACCCTAAAAATAAGATGATGTCACCCCTTTAGGGAACGTTTTGACACTTTTCCAAGTCGTTGGAGAAGAAGAAAGAGGTCGTTGGGGCTCCTTGAGCCTCCTATTCATGTGCCAGGGTTAATCCATGTCTCCTCCAATTAAATCATGGCAAGTGTCAATGTGCAATAACTCCATCACCACCAAACCCCCTCAAGCATAACGTCGAGCCTCAAAAAGTGACGTTTTGCCTCTCCTAGGAAAATCGTTTGGGTAGCAGGGGTTGGGTAAGATCCTTCGTGATCCCATGTAAGCCTCCAAAGGCATTTCTCTGTGATCCGGTGTGCGAGCCTACAACATCCAACCTATGGGAATTTTTCCCCATGGAAGCCCAAGCTAAGCTTGTTCTCCCAAAACTAGCCACCAAGCAAGGTCCTACAAAAAAAAGGGTATGCCCTCCAAATATCTCAAGTCAAAGATATCATGACAAGTGTAAACCACATCTAATAAACAAGGCACCTATGCATGTGCATCAAAACTACCTCATCAAATTAAACAAATACTCAAAGACACTATACAATTGACCAAGTTTAAGTATGGGAGGGGTGTCATAAAAGTCGTATTGGGTAGCCCAAAACCCTAAAGTAGGGGATGCTCCCAAGGATGAATTTTCAAGGTTATGTAATGGATGATGAGGTGGAAAGGGATTTAGACTTCATAGATCAATGAGTTTCATGACATACGAGGGCTTGTATTATCTCATTTATGGGTTCCTTTGTAGAGGGTGTGGCACCTTCATTTGCGATACACTTTTTCCAAACCCATCTTCTTGCCATTGTTTCTTCTTAGCTCTTCCTTTCTCTTTATATCTCTTTCATGTTTTAAGGAACAAGTTAAAGGCCAATGTCTTGGCTTGGTGTCCAGATAACAACAATGTCATTCACAAATACCTTGCACAAATGAGAAGGTTTCCTCGTGATGAGACCCCCTTTCTCTCAGTTGTGTAACTAAGAACCACTACCCTGGCTTTGTGACCAGATGATTTTAATGTCATACCACTAAATACCCATGATCGTGATAGGTCGACTCGTGATGAGATCTCCCATCCTCCAACTAACCCCTTAAGCATTCATTATCATTTATTTTTGTGGGTCCCCCATTTCTTATAGAGAAGCATTTCATCACTTTCTCAAGGATCCATGGGCGAAGCACTTGGAAGGTTAATATCTAGGCTTTTATCTTTTTAGCCAACAACAATCCCTATGGGCCTTCAGCCCCTTCTTCCCATGAAATGAGGTACATGCCCTTATTGGGTCACTAAAGTCAAAGGGCTTAGAAGAAGACAATATGATGGGAGTGTAATGAGCAAAAGGTGGTAAGTATGGTAAGGAATGGTACGATAACCCCTTAAGGTACCCCTAGTCACAAACCTTCCCAAAAGGTTGGACACTTACTAGGAAATTTATGACACTCATCAAGGTGAAACAAGGTCAAAATCATAATGTCCAAGCAGGTGCTCTATAATCAAAAGCAACTTAAATACAACATGTTTAAATGCCTCAAATATTAGGGTGATTACCTGCCACAATACTTGACTTGTATCACATGGAACAAGACCCATATGGCTTCTAGAAACTAGATAGTGTGGTGGATGCACTAACAATGGATCCAAAATGTGGTGATAGAGCGAGCTTCCATATGTGCAAGTGAACACTGCTAGTCATGTGGTCTCTCGACACTCCATATTTGCAACCTGATGGCCTTGAGACATCATGTCCTTAGTTATCCCACAAAATGGGGATAATAGGAGCAACTACAAATAATGTTGCCGAATATAGCACCATCATCGAACTTTTGCAAGACACTCTATCACATGGCATTCAACGCCTTCACGTGTTCTTGGATTCTTAGTTGGTTGTGTCGCAATTGGATGGTCTATATCGTATTCGCAATCCAATATTGTTACGTCGATTTCTTAGGGTACATCTTCTGGAACGATCATTTAAGTTTATTACTTATGAACATGTTCCTAGGCATGCTAATCATGTGACTAATGCAAATGATAATTACATATTAGATTGGAATTTGTACCATTCATAACATAAGCACACACTTTTTACACATGTAAATATTTATCATTTGCATGTAAAATATAAAAATAACACACAAAAAGATATATGTGTGTGTGTGTGTCCAAAAGAGGTACATAATACAAAATTTGGGCTACTAGCCTTGAATGTCTATAAGTACAAAATGGTGCTCTCAACACATAAAAGTCTAGGCTTGAGGTCGATGCACTATCATAGCAAACCACGACATTCGCTAAACGTCGGAATAGATGAACCCATGTCCAGGGTTGATCCAGGTGGATATCGGTGGCCACTCAAAACAATTCTTTTGCACTTTACTGTTTTTAGTAGTTTTTCGGGTTCTAAACTTCCGAGGCTATTTTGAGGGCCTAAAGGATGTTTTTTTTTTTGTTTTTTTTTTTATATTTTGGTTCTAAACTCCAGGCTATTTTGAGGGCCTCCAAAAGGATGTTTTTTGTTTTTTTATATTTTTATTTATTTATTATTTTATTTTATCTCTAAGTTTTTCCTAATTGGGGTACCCCAACAATGTTTGAGGTATTGAAGGCATGATTGAGTCTATGAAATGAAACTCCTCTTCAATACCTTTCCAATGAGCTATCGTGCACCCCAAACTAAGATTGCATGCAAAAGTTACACCCTTGGGAAGTTGATACACCAAACTACCCAAAACGAGGTCCACATCCTTGTTGGCTTTTCATCTTCCAGGGTTAGGGTTTTGGATTTCATTTATGTTAAAAAGGCCTTTGGAGCCTGATTGTAACAATCATTGTCTGGCGAATGAGTGTATCCATCACATCTCTTCTTAGAGATAAGTTTCCACCCTTCTAGTGAGTCTTTCACTCTGTATTTATACAATAATACACAATTTCTATTAATGAGTGAAATGTACAAAACTGTAGAAATACAGAATGAAAGACTCGCTAGAATGGTGGCAACTTATCTTTGAGAAGAGATGTGATAGCTACACTCATTCACTAGAATATGATCATTACATTGAGGCTCCAAAGGCCTTTTTAACATAAAGAAAATCTAAAACCCTAACCCTAGAAGATGAAAATCCAACAGGTTTGTGGACCCTGTTTTGGGTAGTTTGGTGTATCAACTTCTCGGGGGCATAACTTTGGCATGCGATCTCTGTTTGGGGAACATGATATATCGTTGGAAAGGTATTGATGAGGAGATTAATTTCATAGGCTCAATCATTCCTTTGACAATCTTAGAGGTGGACGATCAAGAAGAAACGTCGTTTAGGCCCTCAAAATGGCCCCGAAAGTTTAGGACCTGAAAAACTGCTAAAAATAGTAAATTGCCAAAGAATTGTTTTGAGCTAGTTGGAATAGGTGGGTGGCCACCAATATCCACCTGGATCATGGGTACTCCTTCAACATGACACTTCATCCCTACTAAGAGGTCATCTATAGAGGACATCACGATTGAGCGTGTCGATGCCTCCAAGTTTCTATCCATGCTCCGTAAGGTCCTTTTCGCATCATCGCTAGGCCTTGCTTCATCTCTCCCTCGATGATTATGTCATGGAATGTCGAATGGTATCATTGGTTCTCTATCTTCACATTTGAAGAGCAAGTGTTAACATTGTGGATCTCACCAAAAAGACAGATTATTATTCCTTTTCTCTGTATATATAATATATAATCTAAAACAAAAAATCAAATAAATCAAAATAAAGGTTACATATGCCTTGAAGCTCGTCGCTAGGAGGAATGACGACATCAGGATCTTCGGAAAAGTTGATCCCAATATACGGATAATCTGTGATAAAGGGTGTCTAACATTCCCACCAAGTGAAGAAGTCATCATCATAAGGATTAAACAATTGTCCTCCTCCTAAGCAAGCCAAAAGATCAGTCCATTGTACCATTGTTGGCCATGGTCATAAGTGTCCCTTTACATAAATCTTTGGGTTCATACTTGGCACCCTATAGAAAAAAAAATGTATAGAGAACATCGCCGAACCCAAAGTTCTTGCTCTTTCGTAACTTGCAGTCAGTCAACCGAGTCTTCATGCAAGTAAGCATAGTGGTGCTCCAGTCAAACATTTTGGGTCTCAAGCAATCAACCCCATGATGCATTTGTGACTGAGAGGCCAAGTGCAAGGATGTAGATCCCACAATGCACACCATAGTGCATAATATCACCTTTAGACTCACGTTGGTTATATGCTTGATAGGCACTTGAGAGCCTGTTTTCTCCGTGCCATCCTCACATTATTCATTTATGTAGTCATTGATAGTCTGAACACCTCCCCCGCGGGTTGTGAAGTTGGGAACTCCCCCTCTATGGGATAAAATAATGATGAAGTAGATGTCTTCAATAATGATGGTTAGAGACTAATTCCCACCAAGCATAAATGCCTCAACGTCTGGATGTCGGTAATAAATGAGGAGATTGAGCAATCTCCTTTGAGCTCACATTTCGCTTGTTTGGAGAAACTTATACATTCCACACTGCCGAAGAGCTTCTTTGACATCATCATCATCAATCATAGCATTATCAATCTCTTCATGCTTGCGCTCTCTCCAATGAATAAACATCCTGCTCAAAATTCAACAAAAGGGAATTATTTTTTTGTTTCTTTCAAAGTTATTTCGAGCATCTGTGGGTCCCTATTATAACAATCGTAGATATCCATGACTGGTGTTTCTACCAGTCGTGAATATTCGCGGGCCACTTTGAATCAAATCACGAATGCGAAGAATCATGAGGAGAAAAGGAGGGTATCCCTCAATTTCTCATGGAAATAAAAAAGTAAATGGATGAATTTGAAAGTAATGGGTTGAATACTTACTTGGTCCAAACGGTTGGTGTTTTGGTTGATCCAAGCTCCCACAATCTCGAAGTCAATTTGGAAGGGTTTGCTCAATTTTGGGGTAATTTTGGTATAAATGGTAAAAATGATGTAAAATGTTAAAATAGCCTTATTTAATGCAATTTTTTTAGAAACCCACTTTCAATAGTTTACCATTTTTTCCTCAAATTGAACTAATGTCAAGGAAGGTTGTAGTGTTTTGATTGCCTTTGTAGGTTATAAAACCATATGTTGGTTATTTTTGGTCCTTTTCTCGATTGACCAAGTCTTTTTCAAGACTTTAGGCAGGTAATGTTTTCATGGAACCGACATTCAGAGTAGGTCTCACTTGCCTTCAATATTTGCATTAACAGTTGCGAACTCCACTTTTCCCTAAGGTTGCCCCATTAACTTACGACATAAGCCCATCTCTCTGCTCAAAATGTCATCTCATTGATGGTAGAGCCTACCTTCCATGAGCGCCCTAGTTTAGAACCCCTTTATATTCTGGTGCTCATGCTGCAAGTTTTCTTAGGCTTGGGAGTCTTATTTATTCCCACCATGACTTTGTGTTGAAGCTACATTTCTTATTCTCAGTATTTTTCTGTCCATTACCTATGGGATTCCCTTAAACGTTTGCTGCTACGTATGACACCACTTTTTTCAGACTCTTCAACATGTATTGTATTCCTTACCGGCATATAGAGTAGGGTTCATTCCGCCTGCACTATGCATTGATCATTATCGTTCACATCTTTTGCATAGGATAGACCCCATTCATTCATGACATCACACCCCTCAAGCTGCTTAAAGGTGTCACTTACATATGGTAGAGCTTACCTCTCCATGGGTGTCCTAGTTATTACCTCACTGGCATTTTTGACACTTATGTTGTAATTTTCCTATAGGCTCGGAAGCCCTCTTTAGTCCCACCATGTCTTTGCGTTGAAGCCTCATGACTTCCTCTCAATTTCTTTATGGCTAATGTACCTACAGGGCTTCCAACTTTTGTTCAGCTGTGATTGCATTGCATATTAACCACTCACACTTTTAAGCCTAATGTCACCCCCAACTTGCTCTTCTTGAACCAATTGCTTATGCATTCCTATCAGTTGTTAGCCTTGCAATTTATGCCTTTGTGACTTGACACCTTAACCCTGAAGGAAACATTCCTTGAGTGTCCTTCTCTCTCACATGCTTCCTTGCATCGAGCATATGTATGTTCTTTGTGCTTTGGAACTAGTTTGCTTTCCCATAACACTTGTTTCCTCCACTGTACTTTAGCATTTTTTTTTTTCATGCTTTAATAATATGAAAAAGACAAAAAATAAAAACAACTAAAAAGAAGGGGGAAAGCATCTATCTCTTTTGTTGGCATCAATCTTTTCGCCCTTGAACAAAGTACAATCTTTTAGTCAGTGTCTCAATATTTTGGGTTTAGTATGGCTTTAGGAGACTTTTTATCGTTGTTGAGCATAATCTCCTCCAATTGGTTATTCTTCCAGCCATATGGAGTGTTTGTGGATGCCTTATGTATCACAAATGTATCCCAGTTTACAATCCATACTGCCTAAGTCACATAATGTGTTGTGCTTTTGTTTAAGGGATTTTTCAGCCCGAGTCGAACTTTCTGCAGTAAGTCTTTGACCTTCCAAGTCAGCCTTCTCGAGTTCGTAAAGTACATCTCATTATCATAAGTATCCATGTCTTTTACTCGTGCTAGTATAGAAGGTTTCCATTGACTTCTTGCTAGTGGGTCTACTCTTAACGACTCCGACACATTGCTCTGATAGTATGATCTAGAGTTTCACCTAGGCTTATTTCCATTATTGATAGGTGACCTTGCACTCAATAGATGACAAACCATCATTGGTTGTTGAATGAGCGATTTCCCTTGTGTTCGACGTCAACAACAATCATCACACATAGGGATTCATGTGGTACCTTGGTTTCCATTTGACCCCATTAGTGGATTCCTCATCTTTGTCAGTAGTCTTCATTATTGGCTACTATTCAGAGAGTCCCTGTCATGCGCTATTCCATCTAGTGCATGTCGACGACATACCTCGGTGTGGTCCTTATAATCTATCTGATCGAGTCCTTCCAAATATTTGGCCTTCTGCTACTCCTCGTGCTAGATGATGGAGGATGCCTTAATTCCTTCCTTCCAGCGGATCTCTTCCTATTTACTTCATCACATCTTGCTCTAGGATAGGTATCTAGAGTTATATTTGGTACCTTGGGGCTTACAGTCATCAGTTGAACGTTCCCTCGCTATTGACAGTGGGAATACATCAATGTCCTCTGATCGATAGATTCTACGAGGTGTTCGACATCAACTCATTGATTCACACTTGTTATATTGTACCATGGTACCTTAACACCCATTATCATCATCGGTGGGTTGTCTCGCGTTTGTTAACGATATAAATTAATGACCGATAATCAAACGACGTCTCATTGTGTTCGACCCCAACACATTTATTCACATAGTGTAGACTCATATCACGACGAATCGTTTTGAAGAATTTGGGTGAAGTACAAGCATCACATATTTTGTGCTCCTACCTGACATATATTATACCACCCCTCATACATTGGTACTTGTAGAGGATCAATTTGTTCACTCCATTGGTTCCACATATCCTCTGATTTTTTATTTTGAGACATAGCTCCACATATCTACTTGTGGCTATGATCTACTTTGACATGGATCCACTGTGTATTCCTCATGGCCATGCTTGCTACTTTATATCTATCACATGGATCCACTGTGTATTTCTCGTGGCCATGGACATTAGTCATACTTTCATATATGCCACGGATCCACAATGTATTTAATTTGGCAACCTTTTTACATCACTCCTGAGCATGGATATGCCTGAATTGGGAAGAGAATATGTAATATTCCAGATACAATATAGTATGCAGAACATAAATATTTAGAAAGCAATGACAAAACAACAATGATATATCTAGAACAATATAAAAATAACACCGAAATTACACCAAAAAGAGCACCTTTATTAATGATAGCAATGTTTACTTGCCTCTTTGAGGTGGCAACCTCCAACAGAGCATAGCTCTATTACAATAATCTCCAAGACAAAAATATCCAATGCCTCCTACTTTTATTATTACTAATTCTACCTTCTAAGGAAAATTCTAGAGGAAGATCTTTCTAGAAGCAGAAGCTTCTATTAGGTCTTCTTACATTGACTTATTCTCCTTTTTAATTAGGCCTTATTCACTAAAGTTGGCCTTTATTACATATAAAACATATCCTACTAACTAATGACCCATGGATAGGGGTTAGTATTAGATCCTAACATTCCCTCCCCCTTCAAAAGCAACCTTTTCCTCAAGGCTGCAAGTGCGCAAATTGTTGGAGTATAATTGCTGGTTCTCAGGTCACATCATCTAGTGATGTGTCCTTCCACTTGGTCAACACTTCCTTGATAGTTCTAACACACAACTGGCATTCACAATGATTGAGGACTGCTTCTAGTTGGAGCCAAAGGGAGACTTGTTCATCTAATTCTGGAAGGATGGTTTGGACACTGCAATTCTGTCCCACCACTTTCTTCAGACATGAAACATGGAACACCAGATGGATTTTGGAAGTAGCAGGAAGGGCCAATTTGTAGGCCATTGAACTAATACACTTGATGATATGGTAGGTCCCATAAAACTTGGGTGCCAACTTGTGATATCCCTAGGCTTTGAGAGATGTTTGCTTGTAAGGTTGGAGCTGAAGAAACACATGATCACCCTCCTGAAAAACCCTTTATGAATGATGTTGGTCCGCCTGTTGCTTCATGCGATTTTGGGCCACGTGGAGGTTATCCTTCAGAGCCGCTAGGGTGGCTCTGCGAACTTACAACATTGAATCAATAGATTGAAGCTTTGATGTGATTGGAAGATAAGTAGTGATTGTAGGTGGGCATTGGCCATATACTGCTTCATATGGGGTCATTTTAGTGGTTGTATGATAGGAAATATTGTACCACCATTCTGCTAAGGGGAGCCATTGGACCGACTAGTGTTGTTTGTCCGAAGAAAAACACCAAAAGTAGGTTTCAAAACATTTTTTGACTACTTCTGTTTAGTTGTTAGACTAGGGGTGATAGGATGTGCTCATCTTCAATTGGGTACCCTGCAATTTAAACAACTCTTTCCAAAATGTGCTGGTGAAAGTTGGGTCACGATCATATACAATAGAAGTGGGAATGCCATGTAACTTGAAAATATGATCAAGGAAAACATGTGCTACTAGTGCTAGTGTGAAACTGATCCAGATGGATGTTGGTGGCCTCCCACCTATTCCAACTTGCTTATTTGGCAGTTTTCCAGTTTGACAGTTTTTTCCTAGTTTTTGGGTCCCTGACTTCCGGGGCCGTTTTGAGGCCCTATACAACGTTTTTATGGATCATGTGTAAATATCATCACATGCAACATGTGTAGTCCTCGGATAGACCTTTCCAATGGGCTATCGTGTGCCTAAAACGAAGATCGTATGCAAAAGTTACGACCTCGAGAAGTTGATGTACTAACTTACCCAAACGGGGCTCACATGACTTTTGACACTTCATCTCCTAGGGTTAGGTTTTTGGATGTCTAGGGTTTTTGAAATTCCTGTTTATTGTAAAACGACCTGGAGAGTCTCATTGTAATCATCTTCTCACGAATGAGGGCTGCTATCACATCTCTTCTCAGAGATAAGCCACCACCATTCTAGCAAGCTGGTTTTCTGCTGCATTTTACAGTTTCAGTTTATTTCATTATTGAATAGAAACCAATTTTACTGTATATCTGTTATTCTGTGTTAAGCATATTTTGATAATAATCTGTATTCATATCATTCAGCTCATAAAATTCAGATCAGTGGTATCATAGTGGTCTGCTCCTTGTTGTTCTTAATGCATGTCCCCAACGAGGTCAGGGTACAAAGAATTGGGTCTTGAGCTTGTTTCTCTTGAGGATAAAAGCTATTGCACGCCCAAGCGACCTCTCATGGCGGGAGAAAACAAATATCATCAGAGAGGAGATCCCTTCAAAATGTTGCTTAAGGAATCCCTCACACAATAGAGGAATGAGATGATGGATAGTTTTGCGCAGATCCTTCGGCAACTACCAATAGGCGACGAATCTTCCTCAAATGGAGGTGCCGCCCCTTTCAAGGTACAAATAAACTTCGATATTCCTATATTTGAAGGTCAGATAGACGCAGATGTTGTAGACAAATGGTTGAATCTGCTAGAAGGGTATTTCTTTGTCCATAACTTCTCGAATAAAGAAAATATTACTTTTGCGCTCCTCAAAGTCGTTCCTCACGTCAAACATTGGTGGGAAACTTTCTGTGAGCAGAAGGAAACAGAGGAACCCTCATTATTTACATTCATGGTCACCTAGGAGTCCTTCAGGGATGCTATTAAGGAACAATACTACCTTGTTGGAAGTTATGACGACCTGTATACAAAATGGACCACACTGTGGCAGGAAAGAGACCAAGCAGTGTCTGAGTTCACAACTATCTTCCATACCTTGCGCACCAAGTTGGGTATCAAATATTTTGAGTGACATCTGGTTCTCAAGTATCACAGTGGTCTGCATAGTTACATCTAGGTAAAAATGGAGTTTCTGGACATCTCATCCTTGGGGGCAGCCTATCGATATGCCATCAAAATCGAGCAAAAGCTCAAATAAAAGATGCGACAATTTGGGCCTGGGAACCCCTCACAGCAAAGGCCAGGAAAGGGTGGCTCCAACCCACAGAACAAAGGACAGAGCAAAGACAGACCTCCTCAGGACAACCAGTCCAGGACGCAAGCAAAGAAGGATACCGAAAAGACAAAAAAAGATACCGGTAAGTGGTACGACTTCTATAAGAGTCCCTGGCATAACAATGTTGATTGCCACTCAAAGCAGTCGTTGGTGGCTTAGGTGAAAGCCTATGAATAAGATGTGGGTTTAGACTCTGAGTCATAACCAAAAAGGGGGATATAGATCATTGATGCAGAACTCAGTGCTACCGTTTCTACCACCAAGCTGCAACCCGGTGAACAAGACGAGCCAGAGGAAGGTGAGCGCCTTTTTCATTCATAGATGTGGGTGAAGGGTACCCCGCTGCACTTCATCGTTGATAGCCGTAGCCAGAAAAACCTCATCTCAACAGAGGTTGTCAAGTGACTTGCCCTGTTGACAACGGTGCACCCGCAATCCTACACCATTGGATGGCTCCGCCAAGGAAGCGACATCCGCGTCAACCAATAATGTCGCCTGTCGTACGACATCAAGCCCTTCAAAGACGAGGTATTGTGTGATGTCACACCTCTCGAAGTTTGTAATGTTCTTTTGGGCCAACCATATTTATGGAAACGTCATGTTGTATATGAGTCTAGGCCTCACAATGTTATTATTACTTTGAACAAGAAATTGTACAGGATACCAGAGGCAGTCCCACCTAGTGCTCTTTCCTTGATCTCTACCAAGCAATGCAGGAAGGTCATCTCTCAGATAGGGAGGTTTGTCTTCTTCGTGATTCACTCTCAGAATGAGAGAAATATCGTAGCCACATCCAGGGCCTTCATGACCGACCTCTCCACACAGTAGAAGCAAGTGGATAAGGTCATGGAAGCATACTTGAATATCTTCTCCTCACCTACCGGGGTACCTCTTCACTGTCATTGATTTGACCCCCGACATAGCGCTACCAAATGGGCCAGTCTACCGCCACTCTCTGTTAGAGAATGAGGAGATCAAGGGACAGATCTAAGAAGTGCTCCACAAGGGGCACATCCACCCCAACCCGTCAACTTGCGACAACCCAATTGTGCTGGTATAGAAGAAAGATTGAACTTGGTGACTCAACATTGGTTACTGGGCTCTTACTAAAATCTTAGTCAGAAATCAGTACCTAATTCCCTGAATCGATGATCTCCTTGATCAGCTCACAGGGGCCAAATACTTCAGTGAGATTGATCTAAAGTTTGATTACCACCAAGTTCCGATAGGACAAACATATGTATGGAAGACTGGCTTCAAGTCAAAGGAAGGTATTTTCGAATGGTTGGTCATGTCCTTTGGCTTGACAAATGCTCCAACCACTTTCATGAGGATGATGGATGATATCATGCAACCATTCACCAATACTTTTGCAATGGTGTATCTCGATGACATTCTCATTTACAACAAGACTTGGGCAGAACACTTGCAACATATTCAACAGGTTCCGCACACCTTACGACAACACAAGCTATATGCCAACTTGAAAAAATGCTTCTTTGGCATGGACATGATCCATTACCTGGGCTACATCGTTGATCAACATGGTGTACATGTGGATCCAACCAAGATCTAAGTCATCTGTGACTGGCCAACCCCAACCACACTCAGTGAGCTTCAGAGCTTCTTGGGCCTTGCCAATTTCTACCGTAGGTTCATGTTGGGATTCTCCCATATTGCATGGGCCCTCAACCAAGTAACCAGGGGTGGTGGTAAGGCGAAATTTGTGCGGGGCCAGTACCAACAACAAGCGTTCAATGATTTGAAGCAACCCTTGTGCTTAGCCCCAATACTTTCACTACCAGACCTGCAACAACCCTTTGAGATTGAGACATAAACTTCAGACTATGTTGTGGGGACCATTCTCACTCAGCATGGCCACCCTATGGCCTATCATAGTGAGACACTATCAGATGTTGTCTGTAAGTACCCTACTTATGACAAAGAAATGTACTCCATTGTGCAATCATGTTTCCAATGGAGACATTACATTCTTGGGAAGGAGACAATCATCCACATTGATCATAAGCCACTGCAGTTCATGCAGACGCAAGTGGTCCACATACTTGCAACAATTCCACCTCAACATCAAGCATAAAATAGAAAGCACCAACTGCATCGTTGATTGCCTCAGCAAACCGCCATTCACGACACTCACCACAATGCTAGACTCTTGTAGCCATGATACCTATGGATGGCCCCAACTCTATGAGACAAACTCAGACTTCGCCACCACCTACCAAATGTTGGGTGCAAACGCAGTTGTCGCTAATTTCCATCTTTAGGATGGGCTGTTATGTCGTCTGGGATATATCTATGTTCCATCAAGCAAGCGAGTGAAGATAATATGGGAATCCCATTACAGTCGGGTGGGAGGACACTTCGACATCGAAAAGATAATGACAATGTTGTAGAAACATTTCTACTGGCTGAAACATTGACATGAGGTCAACAAGTATATCAAGTCCTGCATTGACTATGCTATTACCAAACCGACCACTAAGAAAAATGGCATGTACACCCCTCTGCCTACTCCTGATAGGCCATAGGAATCCATCTCCATGGACTACATGTCGAGCCTCTCGTCCACCAAGTGGGGAAATGACTATGCTTTTGTGGTTGTAGATCGCTTTTCTAAGATGATGATTCTAGCCACTTGCAAGAAGAGCATCATAGCAAAGGCCACTGCCAAGCTCTTCTTTGAACGAGTCTGGGTACATTTTTGAATCCCACAAACCATTGTCTTAGATCGGGACACTCGATTTCTCAGCACATTCTGGTCGAGCCTTTGGTCACTGCTGGACACCAAGATCAACAAATCCACGACCTTCCACTGCCAGACAGATGGTCAAACCAAGGTCATAAATCGAATGATCGTGCATATTTCGCGCATGTATAATTACAAGCACCCTCATACATGGGATGAGAGTCTTCCCTATGTCCAACATAACTACAATCGAGACTTGCATAACTCAACTAGCCACAACCCCTTTCAGGTGGGGTTGGGATTCCAGCCATTGGGTCCCATAGATGTTGCACTACTCCTTGCGTTCACCTTGACCGACCCATCTCTTGCTTCAACTGAAGCTGACAAAGCCACTCGGCTCATTGAGTGGATCCATCACATCCTTCAACAGGTTCAGGATATCCTACAGAAGCCCAATGACAAGTACAAGCAGTGCCATGATCAACACCGGCTGCCACATAAGTTTCAGGTGGGTGACAAAGTTTGGTTGCATTTGTAGAAAGAACGCCTTACCGGACCCCATCCAAATCTTCGCCCACTCCTTTATGGGTCGTACAACGTCACCAAGGTCATGGGTGATAATACTTTTGAGCTCAACATTCCTCCTTTCCTTGCCCCGCACCCAATGTTCAACGTGGATATCCTTTGACCTTATTTCCCACCATTATTGGACACCTCAGAGATAGCAGAACAATTGAAACCAATAGAGCTCAACCCCGACTGCATACAACAGGCATCCGGTGACCAAATTGTGGACAAACAGGTCAAGGGCACTCACCAACAAAGGATCCAACTTTATCGAGTTGTCAAAGCAAGGCAACTCATGCACCAAGGCAAGTGGCGCACCCGGGGCCAAATTCAACAAAAAATTCCTCATCTAATGGGGACACTCAACACAATGGAAACCATTGCTTCCTAACAGGGGAGTTTTTATCTAGATGGATGTTGGTGGCCTCCCACCTATTCCAACTGGCTCATTTTGGCAGTTTTCCAGTTTGACAGTTTTTTCCTAGTTTTCGGGTCCCTAACTTTCAAGGCCATTTTGAGGCCCTAAACAACGATTTTAGGGCTTGCCACAATCAAAATGTGTAGGGCCAAACACAAGACACATGTGTAGTCCTCAGATAGACCTTTCCAACGGGCTATCATGTGCCTAAAACGAATATCGTATGCAAAAGTTATGACCACGGGAAGTTGATGTACTAACTTACCCAAA
>SNQJ01S0096261.1:0-13768 GCA_010110895.2 Picea sitchensis
TAACTCTTATACTATTATTCATTTCTCATTGGATATAATTGAATGGTTTAAGTATACGTTGAGAAAGGTTTTAAATTGTACTTGATATTGACTTACCCCCTTCTTAGTATCAACAATACGCTATGGAGAGTTATTGTTGTGGGGGTGATGGCTTGGGATAATAACTCCCTCGGTCTGTTCAATCCAGTTGTCCCCCTCCTCATTCTAGGTGGCACCCCATACGGGTGACCATTTTACAAATTTAGAGATACATCACCATATCATTTTATTTTATTGAATTTATCATCAACTATATACATCTTAAGACCATTAGTTATCTCATGAAAGGTTTTAAACCAATATCTATTACAAGCCATATGAATAGATGTTCTTGAATCTATGAACCATTATTTACAATCATCTACTTATCCTAGTAGGGATACATTTTAAATAAACAACTTTAGGTTTTTTAGATCAGCACTTGCCTCTCCTCTATCAACAAAGTTTCATTTTTGTATTATATTTGGATTCATTATTTACTTTTTTTTCCTATAGTAGTAATCAATGTCCAAACCTACCACAATAGTTACATATACCATTCTTCCTCACATTGGTAGTTGTCTTTGATGAAACCCCACCTTGATACATTTTCATGACAAGTTTTTCTCCCTTTACTTTACCCATGTATTTCATTTATATGGTTTCTTGCCTTTGGCCATGGAAGCGAACTCTAAACTCTGAATTCTAAATTTTGAAATCTTTTCTAGACACTCTTCTTAATTTCTTCTTCTTGCATAAGGATCCTTGTAAATTCATCAAATGGAGGTGCTCTCTCTTAGTGCAAGGATGTTAATAAATACTTAATATCCATGCAACGTACTATTAATATCCATATAACATACTATTTAATATTACAATAACTATCTATCAATTATACAAACTTGTTAGTGCCTCCCATGATGTCTTGCATTATCATGTCTCACTTGATGTCTTGCATTCCCTTATATGAGGAATGATATTGTAACATTTTCAAGACTTTGTTTTGGTTTCACTTTTCTCCCAATATTGAATTGAGCCAAGCTATAGGGGAAATTTGAATTAGCTTCAATTCCACTCACAATTTCCCATTCCTTGTATCCTTCAACAAAAAATGCATCTTAAACCTCCAATTTATATACTTCAATCCATCTAACTTATTTGTTTCATTTAAATAAGAATCCATTATATTTGTCATGACTGAGTAGGAAAATAAATAAGAAATTTTTATCTGCACTAGCAATTTTTCTAACACAACAACTTTCACAATATTGTTACAAACACACACTTCTCACATTAAAACTCTCATGCCAAGATATGATACCAAAAGAGAAATTAAACACACACAACAAATGGAATTGTATGAATAAAGAGATGACTCAAAAAATTGAATTGTATGCATAAAGAGATGATTCTTTATTTCATATATTGAACAAGGAAATATACATGCATATATATAGGGTTTTTTAGAGATCAAGAGATCCCTTAAAAAATTGGGTCAATTTTTTAATCGACTCTATCAATTATTTTACTACACTCTAACACCCTTAAATATACTGATAATACTATAACAATCTACCAAAAATTACATTTATTCTTTTATTTCTAACACAATCAGATTCAAACACAATCCATTATCTTTGTAGGATACCAACCTGAGGCGGGCCCCTGGGAACGTTTCTAGTGATATCTTCAAAAAGTGAAAGCACCAAAAGAGTCATGGGAATCATATTCAAACACAATCCATTATCTTTGTAGGATACCGCAGACCCTTGGGCATGCTTCTAAGGATCTCTTCAAAAAATCAAAGCACTAAAAGAGTGATGGAAATGAAGAAGCAGGCCACCTTTACCTATGTACCAAGTCCATAATTGAAGCATCAATGTTAGATGGAGGAACATGAGCGTGATATAAATCTATGGACATAGAAGAAGAAATAGTTGCAGATTTATGTCTAACAAAAAGATTTACTGGAGGAATTGGTGTGATGGTTAACTCTGGAACTCACAAAAGTAGGTTTTATGGGATCGTGTAATATCATAAGCTTAGTTGAAAGAATCAAATTGATTGTAGACATTAATGGATGAAGTGATGCTTAAGCTTGTGTACACTGTTGGAGCCGCCTTTTTTCATCCTTTTCAAATTTTGATTCTTTATTCTCGAAGTCGAAAGCTGGTCTTTATTTTTTCTTTATTTTCCCCAAAAATATCAGAAATCTCATCACGCGAAGAAACGATGGTCATTATACTCTTAAGGCAAGACCTTTTAATCATTTAAATGAATTCCCACTTTATATACCTCGGGATGTCGCATGTCGGGAGTTACAAATCACATAATTTACGAGCCTCAAGGAGCAATATTGCGAAACGACCTTAAAAGTTTACCCAGGTCAGTATCGAGAGTAAAGATACTCTAAACCACAGTTAAACATCATCGGGATTTCGCATCTCGACATATGCTCTCCACAAAAGCCTTACTGTCATAGCTCCGATAGCCAAAACCACGAGACTCTTGCATTAGTTACCCGGATTAATCTTAGGGGTAAATAGTTTTAGCCATGGTTAAGCTCTGTCGGGAATTCGCAACTTGGCATGTTTTTCTCCCAGAAACTTACTTTTGAAGCCTCGAGTCGTGAAGTCATGATATTACTTAATTATCAGTTAATTAAAACACTTAATCCGTTTTATCTTCTAGTTTAAATAGATCACATCATCGTGATCTTGGGATTTCGCGAATCACCATATGCTCCTCCCGGAAGCTATACATTCGAAGAACCGAGTCGCGAAGTCATGATATAAATCAAAACATGATTAATTAAACACTTAATCCTGGTTACGTTCTTGTTTAACTAGATCTAATCATCACAGTAACGGGTTTTAGAGGCTCGAAGGGTTAGAGTGAAAACTCCCGATAAGGCGAACGCCGAAAGATTGACTAAAGTTTAAGAAAGCCTAATTAATTAAGCTAAGCTAGCGTAATCAGTGTTTTAGTACGAACAATAATATGCACAGTCTACGAGGCAATTTTAATTTTTTCTTGCGCCAACTTGTGTTACAAACCATTGAAATTTATGGCATTAATTCGAAATGAGGCGAAGTAACAAGTAAGGATATGGTTTTTATTTATAAATCTATCTTTAAGAATGATTTGACCATTCTGTTCATAAGGACGTCAAGGTTTTAAATGGTCAAAGATATAGATCTTTTTATTCAATATCACAAAACTCATTTCTATTTTACGCAGAGAAACTTTCCTCATCAAACTGATTTCTGTATGTATACATATTTTTATTGTAGGAGAGCTAAATCAGAATCCTCCGTCATGGCCCCGTGAAAAGCGTCCAAGGCAAGTGCTGATATTTCAGGACAAGGTTCGGATAACGTTTTTGATACTTCACCCCGAAGCGTCGAATCTGTCAGGACCTGAACATATATTTCTGAGGTTCTGCAGTCCGAATTGGTAGACTGTTCAGATGATTCCAGTGACAATGAGAAGGCCAACTTAGCCACCAAATATAAGATCATTGTCCAAGCTGAAATGCATAAAGTAGTGGCCAGGCCACATCTGCTTCCTTACAATGGCATGATCCGGTGGGCATTAGACCATATAGATATCCTAAACATAACCATCATCAACGAGAAGAAGGTCATTATTCAGAACTTTAGACGAGAACAATTACAAGCTATGTACAACTTGCCAATCACGTCAAACTTCACATACAATGTCGAGTTTCTAGAGGATTTTAAACAGAAGGAATGTGTGCAATACAACAAGAGATTATATGATTTAATCAAGGATTAGGTTTCACACCCTGTGAAGTTAAGGGCAGATAGTAATGGTGTCTATTCAATCTCTTCTTTGGAACCATAGTTCAAATACATAGCTATGATGACCTGCATATTATATGGGAGAGAGGACACCACACAATTCTTCCTCCAGTGAGTGCCTCTAATACATACAGTCGCCGAAGGTTGTTCTTTTGACTGGGCTAAACTATTGTCTGATAGTTTGACCAGTCGGGTTACAGAATATTGAACGCAGAGGGTGAGCAGGAGAACCACTTCATTCTTTATGTCCACGTACATCATGGACGTTGTGTGTTTCATGATGCATTTTCCCTTAATGAGCTGGAGCTGGGCTCCATCGGAGGCTGAGCCTATCCATGTATACCATTCAAAGCTTTGGGAGGACAAAGCTTCAGATTTCATATATGAAATTTTCAATTGGGTAATGGTACTAATGCATGTCACTATCTTCGGTCACCCACCACCCAAGATCTCAGATACCATTACGGTAAATTTGAGTAGTGTGGCCGACTGGTACGTAGAAGCGAAATTTTCATACCTCATGGTTTTCGGTGCTTCTGTTCCTCCACATGCCCTACCATTATTCATACCTGATAGGCTAGCTTGTTGCGAGATCGCCAGGCAAACCGTGCTCGGTGGCGTAAGCAAAGAACTTAAAGGATATTTGAAGAAGGTATGGCCACCGTTCCCTATTCATTTGAACACCTATTCTTTGTTAGATTTTGGGCATGCAAAAGCTGAGGAAGTAGCTCTGGAAGATATTAAATTGGTACATATTGAATTCAAGAAGCACGATCCACATAGGGTCGTGAGTAATCACTTAGCCAGTTGTGTACTTAAAAGATTCGAGCATGAGAATTCACCCCAGGATGACGTTTTCCGAGCCACGAGATCTTATGCTGAGGTTTTGGCTCGGATACATGCCCTATCGCTCGAAGAGAGGGCCGATGTTTTAAAATTCCAAGAGCATCGGTGGAGTTGCCTTCCCCCAGTATTACAGGGTGAGAATCCAATGACTATAGAGGTGCAGCAAACAGAAGCCGAAGGCTCCAAAGCTTCAGAAGCTGACCAAGAAAAACACCAGGACAAGGAAGAACAAAATGGGGGCCTAAAAAAAGAAGAAAAGACTCCCAATCCACCGAAAAAGATGACTCCATTTATCACTCTGAGCTAATCATCTAAGCAGATTGGAAACCCCGCCGCCTCTATTACCCCCCTACATTCCACTAAGGGGACCAAAGACGTGGGTTGGATTTTCAGTGAAGAATTAAGACCCATAACTATGGAAGAGCTTCCTCCAAATGAGTTCTTTTTCAATAAAAAGAGAAAAGTTGTGGTAAAAAGAGAACTCTATCAACAAGCAGGATCAATGGCCAAGAAATTTAAGGTATTGACTAACGGGAAAGATATGAAGAAAGAAGAGTTTGCGACAGAAATAGAAGGAACATTGGGATCTTTTTCTACGGAAAACCAATACTCAGTCGAGGATTTGAAGAATTAGTTGAAGCAAAAAAATCACCTAATCAAAACATTAGAGGCTAAACTAGCCACATCGGAGGAAGCTACCAAAAATCAAGCGAATACAGGAATAGAGAAAGCAAGGATAGCTGATAAAAAGGAAATCAAATAGCTCAAAGATGATCTCAAAGAAACAGAGCAGGTGGTTAAGACTAGTCAAATCCAAGTAGGCCAACAAAGAGACTGGATAGAGTAGCTACAAGCTAGGTTAGAATTTGTTGAAAGCCAGACTATCAATATCGGGATATTTCAATCCCAAGCTATGGAAATTCGGAGCAGAGTTTTTGTAGCCTAGCGAAGCTTAGTTTCCAAGGTGGAGACTGTTCAGAACAATTTCTTACTTATTGATCAAGTATCAAAAAATTTGTCTCTCAGAGAAAAGGAAGCTGGGGTGGCTCAGGTGGCATTCCAAGAGGCTGTAATAGCCACAACAAAAGGGGAGATGAGAAATAGTTCTAGGTTTTCCATTCTGGAACAGACCCGAGGCAATGTTTTACTGAAAGAATGGGAGCACAACATATCAGAAGGAAAACAGCAACCCAACAAGGTAACGAAATCCTGTGAAGAGACTTTCGGTTCTATAGACGGAAGTCTATTGGGCATCGATGGCAAAATCAATGTGAAGACACTAGGCCAAATGAATATAGCAAAGTTATTGCTCAATATAAATAAGGATGAAAGAAGAGATTTGTCCGAAATCTCACAAATAACACAGATAGACATAGTTCAAATAGATAAATGGTTGATTAAACCAAGTGTACGATTATGCGCTATCCATGCCCAAGGTTGATATATGGAAGAAAGGTTGTCGCAATTGGTAAAGGATTGTTATACTTTTGAGGCCAATTGCCAAGCAGAACCTTCCAGGTTGATATCTCAATTGGTGGAAAAATGTGTCACCTATACCGAGCATGAGAGGGGACAGGTTTCTGGTACCAAATAAAGACAGAGATAAAAGAATGAAATGATTGATCTTCTTCTTGTTGTAACCGAATACCCTGGAATGATTGAGATTCCATCATATGTAAATTTGTATAAATATACAATAGAAAGAAAGAACAAGGACTAGACCTTTTTGGGTCAATTGTAATAGAGATTTTGTCCCTTGAGAATTAATATAAAGAAAATATGAAGATTCTCGATTCCGTCACGACTGTGTTATGAGTTTGTTTCCTTGTATTTCATATTCAATTTCATTTCGTATATATATCTGATTAATGTTTCGCTATAACTTAGTAAAACTTCTACTATAGTGATCATTTTTAGTTTTCTATATTGTTTACCGTTTTTCCTCTGTATCGGCTAGCAGTAGGTACAAGACCAGTGAACTCTTTAGATCTCTATATATATTTTATGCTTCATCAGGTTGTTTCTTTATCTTTTCTTCTCCTGTTTACAAGTGAGATTCTCCCTTGATAGGAGCCTCACATAATAGACAGCTTAATGTTTTCTTACACCTCATACATTTTTATTAAAATATAACTCAGTTACGAGAAAGGGCCTTTGGTTTGCACCCTATTTTCACTACCAGAGCTATAAACTCTCCTTTATACGACCAAAATCGAGACAACATCTAAAAATCTTTGAAGTCTTTCTTATTTTTCTATTCCTCTATGACTGCCCCTGTGACAAGACAACCTAATATCGAACCTAGATTATCAGACCAAACACATATTTCCTTGAACCTTTTTGATATTGTTCTTAAAACATCCATTACTCAGGTAGAACTTGAACGTTCATGGGTTGGGATTGAAAGGGACATAAACATCCAGGAACATTTGGAAGCTAGACAACGACAGCCTAGAAATCAGCCCTAGCTTCTTCTACTGAAGGTTGATGCTTCCTCCTTCTTTACCCTTTACTCACTTTCGGATTCCTAGACACTGTACTTTCTAATCCTTAAGTACAAACTCTAGAACAACATATTTTTGGCACCATTGCTGGGGACCAAAGTTACGAAACCTTTTTCCCTGGGAAAACAACAATTTCCATTGAAAGTTTCACTTTTGATGGTGAACAAAGAGTGAACACCTTTTAAAGGATTTCAAATCTTTCACTTGGAGACTCCATGAATAATAAGCTGGCATTCGGTGGAAGGAATACCAAGCAAAACCCGGATGGTAAACAGATCACACCCGTTACTGATCCCGAGAATGTTTTAAAGGCAAGAGGCTCTCTTAAGCCAACTGCCGCAGTCTATCAGCCTAAGTACCCACAACTGAAGACCAAGAGTCCTTCTGAACCTTCAACTTCACACAGTCCACCTTTTGACGCAAAGAATCTAACATCAACCTACTCTAAAGTTAGAAGTGAAATCCGTCCGATAACCTATGTTCTACACAAAGGAAAAATCCCTGCAGAAAATTTGTTAGCAGTTGATATACCGCCGACTCTTCAGTTAAATTTCGCGACCTCACACAATCTCAAAGAATATATTACACACTCAGATTCCACTCCTTCTCGTTCCTCTGATTACATCTCTTGCAAATCCGAGGAGCGAAGCCCTCGCATCCCTTACCACTCATCCTTGGATGTTTCGCCCCACGAAGAAACTAAAGATTCACTTTTAATTTTCCATAACCCCTTTTACAATACATCGTTCCATTTTCCACTAATAACGATGGTAGCCATCGGAGGAGGAGGTGGAGGGGTTGTCGGAGGAGGAGGTGGGGGTTCTCCTGGAGGAGGAGCTAGAGGTCAAGGGCCTCTCTCCCCTCCCAGAGTGTTCACTAAAGTAGCAGCGAGATACACTCCTTTAGCCTTGCCCGTTCCTCTACACGACCTTCCCGAAAATTATATAAAAAATTTGCCAAAATTTACTGGGGAAGGAGATTTGACCACGGCCGAACACATAAACTTCTTTGATCAATTCACAGACATCCTAGGTCTCGAACATGAAGACGTGTATTCAAGGATTTTTGTCCAAACTTTTGAAGGTCAAGTCTGTACTTGGTTTCAGAGTCTAGCCAAAGGATCTATCTTGTCCTATGATGCCTTGGAAGATGCTTTCCTTAGACAATGGGGTGAAAGAAAGGACCACTTATATTATTTGATCGAGTTTGGGTCTTTAAGAAAAAGAAATTCAGAAACAGTTATGGATTTTATTCAAAGATACAACAAACTATATAACAAGATCCCAGCCGAGGTTAAACCGTCCCAACCCGCAGCCAAAGTAACCTTCGCGGGATCGTTTGAACCAAACTTTGCACTTATTTTAAGGGAAATAAGGGGAACTACCTTAAACCGAATGCAAGATGATGTTGTAGATATTGAGTCGAATATGATGGCTTCTGGTAAGTTGAAAGCTAAAGTAGAAGTGGTAAATCGAGAAGCAAGATGCTTTAGGGAACAAGCGGGACCGTCAGGGTCTAATAGGTACACAGATGACAAAGTAGATGATATGTCGAGAGTAATTAAGGAACTATCAAATAAGATTTCCAGGATGGAGCTGGAACAGACCAAGGCTGATTCTTTTTTCAAAAAGGATTTCAGGAGGAATCCCAATCCCCCAAACCAACAAAGACAGATAAAAAACAAGGATTAGAAAATACAAACTCCCCTAAAGAATGAAAATTTTATAGGAGGGAATGATCTCCAAGATTTCGAAGATTTGGATGATGATGTCATGAACTTGGGTGATGACTGCACGCAACCTTACTTGACTAAAGAAGATTATGAAAAGTCCCTGAACACTCAACAATCGTCTATTAAAGATGAATACAGAGATGACACTGACTTTTGTAGCTATCAAGAAGTGACCGATATGATAATGGCTGAGGTCCAACCTAGGTACAACTTGAGACCTAAGAGCAAGCTCATTTCAACTACTCAACCTAAGAAAATTCTCCCAAGAGGTCAAACTTATGAGCCTACCCTGGAAGAAACCACGTTACCTAATAGCAAAGAGAAAGTGGTAAATGTGCAAGACCCTGAAGTGAAGAAGGTTGAGACCCAAACAGAGGAAACCGAAGCAGATGATACAAATACCCCTTTAAACAAGATCACAAGTAATAAGTCAACTCAGACAAATAAGTTGGAGAAGAAGGATTTTGAAGTTCCAACCAGAGAAACAGACAAGGTTAGCGGAGTTTTTAGTTTCGAAAATGAGATAAATAAAATTAAGATACCAATTCCTCTGGTAGAATTAGCGAAAAACCCAGTATATCGAAAGTAGATTACCAAAGTGATAGGCGTTTTGGAGCTAGAAAGCCAATCTGATGTTTTAAATTTGGAAGATGATAAGCCCAGTATCACTTTTGGTCCACATTTTGAAGGAGCCAGAGACACTGATGCTCCCTTTTATATCACCTTAAATGTGCATGATCGACTACTTCATAACTACATGTTAGACTCCGGGGCCTCACATAACGTGATGCCTAAAATTATTATGGATAGACTGGGCCTTGAGATCACTAGACCTTACGGATATCTCTACTCTTTTGGTTTGAAAAGAGTTAAGTGCATGGGAATGATAAAGGATTTAGTTGTTACCCTTGCACAAGTCCCGGTTAAAAGCATTTTAATGGATGTAGTTATCGCCAATATTCCCCCCATGTACGGCTTACTGTTTTCTAGGTCATGGGGAGCCAAGATTTGGGGGTCTCTTCAACTAGATATGACATACACCACAATTCCTATGTTTGGTGGGCAACTTACCCAATTATAAAAAGAGACGAGGTTAGCATATACAGTAAGTGATCCTCAAAATCCTAACAATTTCCCTATTTACATTGCAGATCAAGATTTAGGAAATTGTAACTTGTCCTTCGACGATGGTTTATATAGTTTCACAGAGGAAAATGATATGGATCAAGAAGAGCCAAGAAACATGACCGGAGATATGTGTAGCACTAGTATCTGGAAAATGTTTTTTGACGGTGCCCTGTCATGCGAAGGAGCTAGTGCAGGATTTATTTTTGTGGAACCCGAAGAAAAGTTTGTTGTCCCTTTTTCTTACAGATTTCAATGGGATATAGATTATACTAACAACGTATGTGAGTACGAAGCCTTAGTCCTAGGATTGGAGGCTGCCAGGAAGCTAAACATAAAAAACCTAGAGGTATATGAAGATGCAAAGTTGATAGTCAAACAGATAAATCGACAATACCAGGCCAAGCACCCAAGATTAAGATCATACAAAAATTGTGCCTGGGATATAATTGAAAACTTTTTCTGGTCTGTAAATGTTCACTTCATCCCGCGTGTAGAAAAATTGTAGGCTAATGCATTAAACAAAGAAGCCTCAACTTTCACTCCTCCTATAGCTTTTAAATTGAAGTATCACATACAGGTAAGACACAGACTGTCCATCCTGAACAACATACAACAATGGCAGGTTTTTTAGGATGATGAACAAATTAGGAAGTTCCTTGAAGTAGTAGGTGACTTTTCTTTTCTGAAACTCACGTAGATCAAGAAAATCAAAACGATCATATATGGATCATGCAAGAGGGAGAGGACCCTCAAGAGTTTCACAAAAAAATCGCAAATCATCGTATGCTGGTCCTAAAATATAGTCGGATTCTGAAAGGACTAATCCCTCTGGAAAGACTTATTGATCAAAACGACATGCCCGTAAAATCCACCTTACAACCCCAACCAGAAGAAGTGGAAGACTGTGACATAGGGACCAAAGGAAAATCCAGGATGGTAAAAATATCTAAACTCCTCCCTCCTGAAATGAAAGGCAAGTATAAGGACCTACTCAAACAATATAAAGATGTTTTCGCCTGGTCTTACGATGAGCTAAGAACCTACGACACGGCCGTAATCAATCACAAGATACCTCTAAAGCCTAGGGTCAAACTTTTTAGACAAAAGCTTAGGCAGATCAACCCCATTTTATTGCCTGTGGTTGAAAAGGAGGTTAAAAAGATCTTAGATGCGAAAATAATAGTACCTCTAAGATATTCTGACTGGGTGGAAAATCTGGTCCCGGTCAGAAAGAAGAGTGGGGAAATTAGACTATGCATGAATTTTAGAAACCTAAATAAGTCTTCTCTCAAGGACAACTACCCGCTGCCTAAAATGGATCACGTTCTAGAAAAGGTAGTTGGAGCGAACATAATGTCTATGATTGATAGTTTCTCCGAGTATAATCAAATTGCCATGAATGAACAAGATAAAGAAAAGATAGCCTTCACTACCCCTTGGGGTACATTCATGTATGATAAGATGCCTTTCGGTTTAATGAATGCAGGTGCCACTTTCCAACGTTCTATGGACATCACATTCATCGAAGAAAGAGACAAGTTTGTGGTCATCTATCTCAATGATTTGACGGTTTTCTCTAAATCGAACGAAGAGCATTTGATACATCTTAAGCAGACATTCGAAAAATGCCACAGGCTTGGTCTGTCCTTAAATCCTAAGAAATCACACTTCGCCATGCAAGAAGGTAAAATTTTGGGCAATGTTGTGTCTAGGGATGGAATTAAAATTGATCCTAAGAGGGTTGAAGTGATATACACTATAAACATTCCTAGAAATGTAAAATAAATTCAATCATTCTTAGGAAAAATATTTTTTTTAAGGAGATTTATCCCAAACTTCGCTGAAATTGTAAAATTGATCACAAGTATGTTGAAGAAGAACAGTGAACTAAAGTGGACAGTAAAGGCCAAAGCATCATTCACACATATTAAGAAAGTAATAAGCGAGGCACCTATGTTGGCAAGCCTCGATTACCTAAAGGAATTTCTTATTTTCTCGTTTGCCTCCGAACACATGCTTGTTGCGATGCACCTCCAAATAAATGAAGAAGGTTTCGAGAAGCCGATTGCTTTTTTTAGCAAGAGTCTCAGAGATGCAGAACTTAAGTATGATATAATATAAAAGCAAGTGTACGCCATGGTAAAAGAGCTGAAGGAATTCAGAACATACGTATTACACTCCAGGATAATTGCATACGTACCAACCAGTTCTGTGAAAGATATTTTGGTACAACCAGACAACGATGGAAAAAGAGGACGATGGCTTGCCAAGATTCAAGAGTTTGAGCTAGAAATCAAACCAACCAAACTAGTAAAGGGACAAGGCCTAGCCAAACTTTTAGTTGAATCAAATATTAGAGCCCTTGGTATAAATGGCCTACAGGTATATGAAAAATACATAGACATAAACGAGTTCGATGAGCAAACAAATGCAACCAAGATCGAAGAGAATTTCTTATCATCAGACTGGTACAGAAACATAGTGTCCTACCTGCTAACTCTAAACTATCACCATCCAAATCCAGGACATTAAAACTACATGCAGTCAAGTATTGTATTTCCGAAAATCAATTATATTGGAAAGACCCACTTGGATTCTTGTTGGTTTGTTTAGTCGAATCGAAAACAGAAAGGGTCATAAGTGAGTTCCACGAAGGAATATGCGGGGGACATCACACTTGGAGAGCGATAGCTTACAAGATCCTGAGGGCTGGGTATTATTGCCCAAAGATTTTCTCAGACATCAACGCTAAGGTCCGGGCATGTAACCCTTGCCAATTATTTGTAGGAAAACATAAACTCCCAGCACTATCTTTAGTTCCGGTCAAAACTGAAGCCCCTTTTCAGCAATGGGGGCTAGATTTTATAGGCGAGATTAATCCCCATTCTAGTGCCCAGCACAAATGGATCTTAACTGCCACATATTACTTCACTAAATGGGTGGAAGCTATTCCAACCAGAAGGGCAATAGATTCGGTGGTAATAGACTTCCTAGAAGGAAACATTTTGTCTAGATTCGGCTGGCCCCGAAAAATAGTCACAGATAACGCTTAGGCTTTTGAATCTATGGCTATGATCAACTTCTTCCAGAAATACAATATTGTACTTAGTCATTCCATGACTTATTATCCCCAAGGAAATGGACTAGCCGAGTCTTCAAACAATAGTCTGATAAATGTAATTAAGAAAGTGTTAGATGATAATAAAAAATCTTGGCACATACACTTGAAATATGCCTTATGGGTGAATCAGATAGGCACGAAAAAATCTATCAGGACCTCGCCTTTCCAAATGGTGTACAGGACCTATGTGGTATTCCTGATAAATCTAGTGATCCTTGTGATGAAATTATGGCAAGATGATAATGAAGAACCAAATCATCTCACTAGAAGGATAAATTAGCTAATTGAAGTTCAACAGCATAGGGTCGATGTAGATGAAAGGTTGCAGAAATACCAAGACGACATGAAAGCGTTATTCGACCGTAAGGGCAAAGATAGAGAATTCCTCCCAGGAGATTTAGTATTAAGGTGGGATACTAGGAGGGAAGAAGCAAAGAAACATGGTAAATTTGATCACATCTAGTATGGGCCATTCCGAGTCTCAACTCCCAAAGGAAAAAATTCTTTCCTTTTGGAAAATTTAGACAGTGAAATCCTCAACGCTCCTATTAATGGACATTATCTCAAGCATTATATGCAATAATCAGTCGCCAAA
>SNQJ01S0096261.1:17837-28749 GCA_010110895.2 Picea sitchensis
TTCACAATATAACGTGAATTGGTATACATGTACTAAACTTGCCCATTTTAATTTTCATGTTTAACAAATCAAATAACTATCTTTTTCATGAGCATATATCATGTGACATACAAATAGGCCTATAGGTACACATCTCAATGTCTAACAAAGTCTAAGTGACTCTAAACAAATGCTAAAATTTGAATTATCAAGATTAGTAAACAACAATGTTCTAACTACCTAAGGTCAAAATATGGGGCATTACATGTTTCATGACACCTTTTCCCTTAATGAGCTGGAGCTGGGCTCCATCGGAGGCTGAGCCTATCCACGTCTACCATTTAAAGCTTTGGGAGGAAAAAGCTTCAGATTTCATATATGAAATTTTCAATTGGTTAATGGTACCGATGCATGTCACTATCTTCAGTCACCAACCACCCAAGATCTCAGATAGCATCACGGTAAATCTGAGCAGTGTGGCCGACTGGTACGTAGAAGCAGAATTCTCATACCTTAGGGTTTTCGACGCTTATGTTCGTCCACATGCCCTACCATTATTCATACCCGATAGGATAGCTTATCATGAGATCACTAGGAAAACCATGCTCGGTGGCATAAGCAAAGAACTTAAATGATATTCGAAGAAGGTATGGCCACCATTCCCTATTCATTTGAACACCTATTCTTTGTTAGATTTCGAGCATGCAAAATCTGAGGCAGCAGCTCTGGAAGATATTAAATTATTTCATATTGAATTCAAGAAGCACGATCCACATACGGTCATGAGTAATCACTTAGCCAATTGTGGACTTAAAATATTCAAGCACGAGAATTCACCTCAGGATGACATTTTCCGAGGCACTAGATCTTATGTCGAGGTTTTGGCTCGGATACATGCCCTATCGCTCGAAGAGAGGGCCGATGTTTTAAAATTCCAAGAGCATCGACAGAGTTGCCTTTCCCCAGTATTACGGGGTGAGAATCCAATGACCGTAGAGGTGCAGTAAACAGAAGACAAAGGCTCCAAAGATTCAGCACCTGGCCAAGAAAAACACCAGGACAAGGAAGAACAAACTGGGGGCCCGAAACAAGAAGTAAAGACTCCCAATCCACCAAAAAAGCTGACTCTATTTATCACTCTGGGTGAATCATCTAAGCAAATCGGAAACCCCGTCGCCTCTATCATCCCCCTACAGTGCACTAAGGGGACCATAGACACAGGTTGGATTTTCGATGAAGAATTAAGACCCATAACTATGGAAGAGTTTCCTCCAAATGAGTTTTTTTTCAATAAAAAGAGAAAAGTTTTGGTAAAAAGAGAACTCTATCAACAAGGAGGATCGGCAGCCAAGAAATTTAAGGTATTGACCAACGAGAAATATATGAAGAAATAAGAGTTTGCGACAGAAATGGCAGGAAAATTGGGAGCTTTTGCTACGACAAACCAATACTTAGTTGGGGTTTTGAAGAACCAATTCGAGTGAAAAAATCGCCTAATCAAAGCATTAGAAGCTAAACTAGCCACAGTGGAGGAAGCTGCCAAAAACCAGGTGAATACAGGAATAGAGCAAGCAAGGATAGCTGATAAAAAGGAAATCGAATAGCTCAAAGATAATCTCAAACAAACAGAGTAGGTGGTTAAGGCCAGTCAAATCCAAGTAGACCAGAAAAGAGACTGGATAGAGAAGCTACAAGCCAGGTTAGAATTCGCTGAAAGCTAGACTATCAATATCGAGATATTTCAATCCCAAGCTATGGAAATTCAAAACATAGTTTTTGTAGCCCAGCGAAGCTTACTTGCCAAGGTGGAGACTGTTCATAACAATTTCTTACTTATTGATCAAGTATTAGAAAATCTGTCTATCGGAGAAAACTAAGTTGGGGCGGCTTGGGTGGCATTCCAAGAGGATATAATAGCCACAACAAAAGGGGAGATGGGAAATAGTTCTAGGTTTTCCATTCTGGAACAGACCTGAGGCAATGTTTTACTAAAAGAATGGGAGCGCAGCATATCAGAAGGCAAACAACAAGCCAAGAAGGTAAGGAAATCCTGTGAAGAGACTTTCGGTTCTATAGACGGAAGTCTGTTGGGCATCAATGGCGAAAGCAATGTGGAGACACTAGGCCAAATGAATATAGCAAAGTTATTGCTCAATATAAATAAGGATGAAGGAAGATATTCAGCCAAAATCTCACAAATAACACAGATAGACTTAGTTCAAATAGATAAATGGTTGATTAAACCAAGTGTACGATTATGCACTATTGGTGCCCAAGGTCGACAGATGGAAGAAAGGTTGTCGCAATTGGTAAAGGATTGTTATACTTTTGAGGCCAATTGCCAAGCGGAACCTTTCAGGTTGATATCTCAATTGGTGGAAAAATGTGTCACCTATACCGAGCATGCGAGGGGACAGGTTTCTGGTACCAAATAAAGATAGAGATAAAAGAATGAAATGATTGATATTCTTCTTATTGTAATCAAAGACCCTGGAACGATTGATATTCCATCATATGTAAATCTGTATAAATATACAATAGAAAGAAAGAACAAGGGCTGGACCTTTTTGGGTCGATTGTAATAGAGATTTTCTCCCTTGAGAATTAATATAAAGCAAATCCGAATATTCTCGATTCCGTCACGACTGTGTTATGAGTTTGTTTCCTTGTATTTCATATTCAATTTCATTTTGTATATATATTTGATGAATGTTTCGCTATAACTTAGTAAAACTTCTACTATAGTGATCATTTTTAGTTTTCTATATTGTTTACCATTTTTCCTTTGTATCGGCTATCAGCATGTACAAGACCAGTGAACTCTTTAGATCTCTAGATATATTTTATGCTTCATCAGGTCGTTTCTTTATCTTTTCTTCTCTTGTTTACAAGTGATATTGTCCCTTGATAGGAGCCTCACATAATAGACAACTTAATGTTTTCTTACACCTCATACATTTTTATTAAAATATAACTCAGTTACAAGAAAGGGCCTTTGGTTTGAACCTTATTTTCACTTTCGGAGATATAAACTCTCCTTTATACGACCGAAATGGAGATAGCATCTAAAAAGATTTGAAGTCTTTCTTATTTTTCTGTTCCTCTATGACTGTCCCTGTGACAAGACAACCTAATATCGAACCCAATTTATCATACCAAACACATATTGCCTTGAACCTTTTTGATATTGTTCTTAAAACAACCATTACTCAGGTAGAACTTGAACGTTCATGGGTTTTGATTGAAAGGGACATAAATATCCAGGAACAATTGGAAGCTAGACAGTGACAGCCTAGAAATCAGCCCTAGCTTCTTCTACTGAAGGTTGATGCTTCCTCCTTCTTTACCCTTTACTCACTTTTGGATGCCTAGACACTGTACTTTCTAAGCCTTAAGTATAGAATCTGGAACAACATACACAACAATCCAACATGGATGCACCTCAAGATTTGTTCCTAATCGCTAAAAGATTCAGTTGTTGTTGGATTAATCATATCCTTAATATGTCCTCATTTATATAATCTCCATGCATGAATTATAAGAACAGGGTGTCAAATTGATGAATTTTATGATCCATAAGATCATCCATTAGTTCTTGTTGAACTATAGAAGCTAATAGATAATTATTGCTTATTCATATCAAAACAAATGAGTAGTCAGATCCTAATCTCATATAACTTGGATAAACGAACTATATTATATACTAAATAACATAATGGATAACGTGAATGGGGTCAATTGGAAATACAATGGAAATAATATCCTACCCATTCTAAAAGGATCTCCATTTTAGGTGATAAATTAAAATCAACACATTTTCTTCCACTCATAAGTTCAAGAACAAGAATCCCAAAGATATAAACATCATATTTAACAGACAATTGTCCTTGCATAGCATACTCTAGTGCCATATACCTGCTGCAAATTAGAATAACAATGGATAGATATGTTTGGCCATTAAAAATAATAAAAGACATTTGAAAAAGGAAATTGTAGTATAATTAGATCTAAAGAAAAGTTGTATAATTGCTTCAATGTCAATCCTCTTGTAATCAAATCATCTAAACAATATGGAGTAACATATGTACATGATCAATAACTTCTAAAGTGTGGTGACACCAAAATTATAACCCTAAGATTGAATTAATATAACCAAGTGAGTTACAGTAATGTATGTTTTATCGAGTTCCAGCGCCTTTTTTCGTAACATGAGTTTCATCTTCAACAAAATGTTCTTCCAAGATGAAGTCTGTTATTTTAGGATTCAACTTATCGTCCAACAATATGTTGTTGGATTTAATATCTTGATGCATAATCCACAGATGAGAATCCGTGTGCAAGTATATAAGCCCATGAATTACTCTGAATACGATGTTGTAACTCTCCTTCCAATCGAGGCATCTGCGTTTATTTGGATCTGTATGGAACATGCAAGATACTAAACAATCATAACCAACCTAAGTATGATTAAACATTTTATCGAATTGACTCACACTCAATAAAGTAAAATTGACTCACCAAATAAAATTTTATCAAGGTTGTTATTGGGTAAGTACTCCTAAACAAATAACCTTTATGACCCCTCTACGAAACAACCGAGTAACCTCAGAAGATTTTGATCTTGAATTTTAGCGACTAGCTTAACTTCATTCAAAAATTTTGTCTTTCCTTGAATAGATTTTAAGGACAGTTTCTTCACTTCTATTTCTCTTCCATCTTGAGTAGTTCCCTAATAGGTTAAGAGAAAAGAGTATGAATATTTTTCCAAGTATTGTTGGAAATTATAATTACAAGTTGGTGAGATATTTATGTCTCCATCGATTTGTCTGTCAGTCAGTCGAAATATCAGTCAAATAGTCTGACAGTCTGTAAGTGAAAAGTCGTACATTCACTCAAATGTCATCTGACAATCATGAAGTTATCAATGGAGTTGATTTATATCTTCTCGAGCTCCGATAAGTATTGGTTGAAGAGTAAGTCAAATTAATGATAGTCTTTATTGTTGAGTCAGTCTTAGCTTCTATAGGAAGTGTACATCAATGTCTATATAAGTCTAAGTCTCTTAGTTAGTCGATGATGTTAATGAGAAGCAGTTGATGCATAGGGAAGAAGAAAAGAGGTACATAGAACCAACAATAGCTTAAGAGTTGACAAAAGAAGTCATTGGAGCCGAAGTTCATCTCTGTCATTGTATTTTGTATTCATGCACAACACCGAAGTTTATTAATATCAAGTTTTGTGTATTGAAAAAGTTTTTGTCTTATTTCGGAGTTTATGTGATAAGCATAGCACTATGTTATTCCACATTCATAAATAATTTCATTAAGTGTGTGTATTCACAACACGCAACAAACTGAGCAGTCTGTGCACTACGTAATGGTCTTGAGAACTTTATCACGTATCATGTTTGGCATGCAGTATTTGAAACTGCGGTGCACATAATAGATTGCACGCACCATCAACCATAATAGTAGATCCCAAGATTTGGTATCAAAGCATAAACTCTGTTGAAAGTAAAATATGGCTTCTACCTCAAACCTACAGCCTCCCACTTTTATAGGCTAGAATTATGAGATGTGGTCCTTGAACATGAAGGCTTTGTTCTGAGGTCAAGATGTATGGAAAATAGTTGATAATGGCTATGTGGAACCGGTAGATCATGAATCATACAATACTCTCACACAAGCTGAGAGAGATGTCTTGAAAGATAAAAGAAAGAAGAATGGAAAGGAGTTGTTTTACATACATCAGTCCATGAATGAGAGAATACTTCCAAAAGTTTCATCATCAAAGTAAGCCAAGGAATCATGGGACATATTAGAAACCTCTTATCAAGGTATGGACAAACTAAAGACTGCAAAACTGTAGATTCTTAGAAGATATTTTGAAACCATGTCAATGAAAGATTCAGACACAGTAGATTCATTCTACACCCACATCATTAGTCTGATAAATCATATTAAGTCTCATGGAATACATAAAATTTGTTGAGAAGGTACTTAGGAGTCTTCCTCCTAAATTTGATAGCCTTGTTGTGACTCTAGAAGAGAGCAAATACTTGTGTCAGTTCAGTCTAGATGAACTGCAAGCTTCCCTCATCAATCATGAACACAGATTGAATAGATCAAGTATATCATTGGAGAATGTTTTTTCCATGCAGTCATCTATAAGCTGTGGAAGAGGAAGGGGGAGAGATAACTCTAGAGGTAGAGGAGGGATTTTTGATAGAAGTGGATGCACTAGCAATCCTGGAAATACTGGTGGAAGAAGTCGAAACCCAAGTACCGTTGAGTTAAGTTTTCAAAGAACTGACAAATTAAGGATTCAATGCCATTACTGTAAAAAGTATGGACATTATTTATATGAGTGCGGAAAGAGATAATATAATGAGAACAAACAAATTCAAGATCAGTCACAAAACACAAATAACCAAACTCGCCCTATGTTTATGGTGTGCATTGTAGTTGCTCCTAGCACAGTGGAAATGCCTAATATAATGTCACAAGTTGAATGTAATGTTGCTCAAGAAAGTCCATGTGACATATGGTACTTAGATTCAGGCTGCAGCAACCAAATGACATGAAACATATAATTGTTTTCTAGTTTGGATGAGTCAGTCCAAACCAAGGTTACACTTGGAAAAAATATCCAAGTCACTATCTTAGGGAAAGAAAGTATAAACATTTTAACCAGACAAGGAGAACATAAAGTTATGCGTGATGTATATTATGTTTCTGGTTTGAAGCATAATCTGATGAGTATAGGGCAATTGCTACAAAAAGGATACAAACTCTACATGGAAGATAATCATTGTGTCATCATGGATAAATTACCAAGAAATATTCTTATTGAAAAAATCCAGATGACAAGGAATAGGATGTTCCCATTGACATTAAATCTAGGAAAGAAGAAGAATATAGTGCAAACTATTGGTAAAGGAAAAAGTGTGCAGTTAGAAACTGCATTTACAGCAGAAAGTGCATGCAGTTTTAATGAAGAAAATAGTGTGTGCAGTACCAAGAAAGGAGAAAATGACGTAGAGATAAAGGAAACATTCCAATATGAAATATATGATGATTCTTGGTTATGGAATTTCAGATTTTGACATTTGAACTTTGGAGGTCTAAAGTTGTTACACACAAAGGATATGGTAAAAGACTTACCATTGATTGAAAAACCAGAAAGGATATGTGAAGGATGCATATTTGACAAGCGGCATAGAGAACCATTTCCAGTTGGCAAGTCTTAAAAAGAAAAAGATCCACTGGAAATTGTACATTCAGAGATTTGTGGACCAATGCAAACTCTGTCAATATGAGACAATACTTATTTTCTAACATTCACTGATGATGTCTCAAGAAAGAAATGGATTTATTTCTTGAAGCATAAATCTGACGCATTTGGTTTTTTTCAACAGTTTAAATCACTTGTGGAGAAACATAGTGGTTTTTACATCAAGTGTCTAAGAACAGAAAGAGGAGGAGAATAAATTTCAAGAGAATTTCAGAACTTTTTTAAAGTTCATGGCATCAATAGGAAATTTACCGTGCGATACACTCCACAACAAAATGATGTTGCAGAACGAAAGAACAAAACCATCATGGAAATAGCATGCAGTATGTTGATAGCGAAACATTTGTCAAATGAATATTGGGTTGAGGCAGTAGCAACTGCAGTATACATCTTCAACAGATGCCTGATAAAGAGTGTGAAGATTAGAGTTCCTTTGAAATCCTAGACAAGTTCAAAGCATAATGTGGCGCACTTAAATTTTTTTGGTTGCGTCTCATATGCACATGTTCCAGATGAACTGAGAAGGAAGATGGAAAACAAAGGACATAAATGTATATTTGTAGGGTATTCTGAAGGAACAAAAGGATACAAGTTGTATGACCCTGTCGCAAGAAAAGTCATAATCAATCGCAATGTTTAGTTCATGGAGAATGAAGCATGGGATGGAACCATAGCAAAGACAGTAAAAATTATTGAAGCAATGGAGCATGATGATACAAAAGATGAAGTGGTTCAACCACCATGCATAGGTCAGTGCACAGTCTCGTCTACACCTGACACTGTGACACAAATCACTGCGCAGATTAATCCAGTAAGAACAACAGGTGCACAGTCTATGCCTAGAGTGCAACAAACACCAAAAAGCAGTCCAAGCAGTTCTACATCTCGAGATCCAACTTTAGCAAGTCTCTTACCAAGAAAGACAAGGATTCTGTGTGACATCTATATTGAAGACGCAACAAATTCATTTTCAGTTTTTTCTCTGTTTTCACAAATAGATGATCCATTAACCTTTGAAGAAGTTGTCAAAGAGGATGTATCATCACAAGCCATGTATGAAGAAATTAGATGCATAGAGAACAATCAAACATGGAATTTGGTTGATGTACCTGAAGACAAGGGTGTTATAAGTGTTAAGTGGATTTATAAAACCAAGAAAGATGTAGAAGGAAATGTACAGAAGTACAAGGAAAGGTTAGTTCCAAGAGGCTTTACATGACAAACTGGAATTGATTACAATGAAACATTTGTACCAGTGGTGTCCATAGACACAGTCATAATTATTGTGTTAGCTATTGTCGTGCAGTACAAATGGTCATTTTATCAGATGGATGTAAAGTCAGCATTCATAAATGGAAACATAGAAGAAGAAGTATATGTGGAACAACCACAAGTTTATGAGGTTCTAGGACAATAAGACAAAGTATACATATTGAAGAAAGCACTGTATGGATTAAAGCAAACTCTGAGAGCTTGGTACGCTCGCATAGATTCATATCTCACACATAATGGATTTCAGAGAAATGAAAATGAGCCAACATTGTATATCAAATCAAATCAGCAAGGTAATGTTTTAATTGTTTTTCTATATGTGGATGATTTGATATTTACAGGTGATTTTGGCATAGAAGAATTCAAGACAGTCATGAAGGATGAATTTGAAATGACTGATTTGGGGCTTATGATATATTTTCTAGAAATAGAAGTGCACTAGTCCAAAATTGGCATATTTATTTCACATTCCAAGTATGTGCATGCAATATTGAAAAGATTCAATATGGTGAATTCAAAAGGAACACCAACACATGTCATAACAGTATTGAAGTTAAGCAAGGAAGATAAAGTGTCCAAGGTGGATCCCACACTATTTAAAAGACTGGTAGGCAGTCTTATGTGTATAACAATGACAAGACCTGACATTATGTATGGAGTGAGCCTAATTTCAAGGTTCATGGAAACTCCAAAAGAATCACATTGGAAGACAGGAAAGAGAATCGTGAGATTTGTGAATGTAACAAAAGATTTTGGCATTAAGTACTCCACTTCAGAAGATTTCATACTCACTGGATACACTTACAGTGATTGTGGAGGCAGCATAGATGACAGAAAAAGAACCTCAGGGTACACATTTCATTTTGGAGCAGATATGGTATCATGGGCATCAAGGAAGCAACCCATAGTGACACTTTCTTCAGCAGAAGCATAGTACGTCGCAGCTACAAGCGCAGCTTGTCAAGCAATATGAATGATAAGGATGCTAAAATATTTCTTGCAGGAAAAACAAGAACCAACAACAGTATTCTGTGACAACAATTCAGCCATCATGTTATCAAAGAATCATGTGTTTCATAAGAAAACCAAGCACATTGATACAAGGTATCATTTCATCAGAGACTTGGTGAATAAAAAAGAGAATTGTTTAGAATTTTGCAGGTCAAAAAAACAGGTTGCAGACATTTTCACAAAGGCTTTAGCAAGAGATGCATTTGAGTATCCATGCAAAAATGATGCAGTAACATATGAGTGACAATAAAATGAAAACTCAATTTTTTGATGTAATTTTATTTTGTAATCCCACCTAATTATAATTAAGGGGGAGTGTTGGAAATTGTAATTACAAGTTGGTGAGATATTTATGTCTCCATTGATCTGTCTTTCAGTCAACTTATCAATTAGTTAGTCGAAATGTCAGTGAGACAGTCTGAGAGTCTGTAAGTGCAAAGTTTCACATTCACTAAAAATTCATTCGGCAAGAAGGAAGTTATAAATGGAGCCGATTTCTATCTTCTCGAGCTGTGATAAGTGGTTGAAGAGTCAGTCTAATTAATGATAGTCTTTATTGTTGAGTCTGTCTTAGCTTTTGTAGGAAGTGTAAGTCAGTGTCTTATAAGTCCGAGTCTCTTAGTTAGTCGATGAAGTTGAAGAGAAGCACTTGATGCATAGAGAAGAAGCAGAGAGGTAGAGAGAACCAGTGGTAGCTGAAGAATTGACAGAAAAAATCATTGGAGCCTAAACTCGTCTCTATCATTGTATTTTGTATTAGTGCACAAAGCCGAAGTTTATTAATATCAAGCTTTGTGTATTGAAAAATTTATGTCTTATTTATGAGTTTATGTGGTAATCATAGCACTGTATTATTCCGTATTCATAAATCATTTCTTGAGAACTCTCTGGCGTAGCCTCTTTGGTGTGCAGTATTTGAAATTGCTTTGCATAGAGTGACTGAGCGCACCATCAACCATAGTAGTGGATCCAAGATTTGTATTTGTATTGATTTAAAGGCTTGCTACTATAATTTAAGCCTTTGTAAGCTACTAGGAAATATTAGATGCTTTCTTAGCCTATGTTACCTTGTATACAATGCCAAATCCTCCCTCTCCAAGCCTGTTCTTAACATCAAAATTTTTTGTTGCAGCTACCAATGTTTTAATTTCAAACTGTGTGAAAACATTGGATAGCCTAAGAATCGGTTCTTGATCTTCTCTGACTCGTGAGTCTTCGCTAATATAATGTGTTGGAAATGGAAGTCACTCCTGGATTGCGATAGGAGCAGAGACCAACACCCATCAGTTTATGTCATGAATAAATTTAATGGGTGATCAAATGGGTAGAGACCCAGGAAGGTATCACTCTAACTCAG
>SNQJ01S0096261.1:30165-41111 GCA_010110895.2 Picea sitchensis
CTTCCCGCTCCTTAGCCCGATGCGCATTTGCGCCCCAACCTAGGGTAAGTGGGTTTTTACCCCACCTGTTTTGCATTTTCCATGCAAAGGGGCCTATATTTTGGGAAAACACCCTCTTTACAAGAAATGTCGCTGACATTAGGCTCCATGGGGGATAGAGTCATCCCTGTGATGCTCTAAGAACTCATTTTGCAGTTTCAGTGCCTTGCTATTGGGCTATGGAGTCAAGTTCAAAACCTCCTACTGAGAAATATATGTCGAAAAGTAAAAACCAAACAAACTAAACATAGATGCTCCAATGAGCTTATTTATGTACAGTCCTAAACTAATAAAATTCTTTACATGGGGCTAGGTGAAAGAAAACTTCCACCATAGCCATTCAAGCAACTTCCTGAATAGAAGCTCCTTCCTTCTGTCAATGACTACAAACAGGTGGTGTAACTGTGACAACAGAACGGTTACGCTCTTCAACTCCTCCTTATAGGCTGAAGTTGAGATGAGATAGGGTGGCTCCAATTTGTGAAGGAAATGCAACTCCATGTATTCCTTCACAGGCTCATAGGACCAGTGGAAAACTCCCAAAAATTGGTGACAAGAAGCCTCCTCTGCTACACAGTTGTTCACGCATGGTTGAATATCTCTGGTAAGCATAGGTGGGTGGACAACTATCATAGGCTGACTGATCTCAGGTGGTGGTTGCTCGTTGATTGGCTCTGTGCAGTCTGTAAACTGCATATTCGGCTGCTCCTCTGGTTCTTCTTCTTGGCTCTCCCAAGGGTCAGAGTCATAATCATCATAGATAGGACATGTCGGAAAGCTCTTCTTTTCAATCTGCTACTCAAGGGGACTGATTTCCTCACAATGTCTTTCATTTGCGAACAGAGGAGAAGGTTCTACGGTCTGCTCCTTGAAATCTATCATATCCAGCTCATAATTTGATTCGTAGTTGTCATATACAAGTGGGATTCTCCCATGGTCAACAAGTTGAGATGTGGGGCTCTGCTGCTCCTTAACTGAATAGTCGTTAAAGCTGGGTGAGCACCAAACTTCTTCATTTTGCAAAAAAGGAACGATCTCTAGATCCTCCTTTTCAATCCCAAATGTAAATACATCATGGGAAATATTGTGAAGAAAAAGGGAACAATCCTCTTCCATGATGGCTCCTTCCTTTAAATCTGAGACAACAGGCTCCTCAGGGGCATAAACTAATGTCTCTATGGCTATGAAATCTTCAATATCCTCTTCAAAAGAGCTGGCAAGAACATCTGCCTCTAGGACTGGAAAATCCTCTGCACATCGTTTAGCTTCCCACCTATCCATTCTAGCAGTGATAGATTTTATCAGCTCCATAACTTCGTCCAAAGCATCTTCTTCTTCCTCGGGATCTTCACTCACATAACCTTCCTCTGATGTAGACGAATGGGGATGATAAAGGACTGATTTTTGATCCAGGTCGTCAGGATGATCCTCATAACTTACGTAAGAAGCAACTCTATCTTGCATACAGTTGTTGTCTCCCTCACATTAGTTATGAAAAATTAACTCAGAGGGATAAAGCTTCTGACAATAGGCGGTGAAAGCTGCATGAAATTCTGCGAGTGAAAAAATGCTAGCAGGGGGTAAAGAATGATACCATTTACAAGCATCCCCTGCTAACGAGAACATGAACATTTTCAATAATACATCCTCATGATCTATCTCCCACTGGTACATGAGTTCATGAAACTCACAGAAATGCTGAGCAGGGTTGTCCTCTTCATGCTCTCTAGATATCGGCAAATAATTGCTCCATTCATCCGAAGAAGGGACATCATTAGGAAAACCAAGAATAGCAGAAAAATTAAAAGGAGCAAACCTCTGAGCCAGGATTTTCTCCATATCGACCCAGTGGAGTCGCCAATTGATCCTCGAATCATGGAGTCGCCAGGTGAAAAATGGATAGCTTTGAAAGTGTCTCGTCTTTGTTCACCATCAAAGGCTATATCTTAACGTTGTCGTTACCCAAGGGAACTTCTCAAGCTGAGAAAGCAGCTGCTAAAACCTTCTCAAGAAAGATCCTCGGGGTCAGCTTTCAGGTGCACTAAAAATAGCTACAACTGAGACAGTGAAGTGGAAATGTTGGAGTCGCCATAGTGGAGTTGCCAAGTGCACAGTAGCAATCTTGTACGGCTCTAATGTCTGATGCACCTTCAGAATTAGAGGCTCAATGTCATTCTACCCAGGGAAAATCTTCAACTTCGTCCCCGACAACGGCGCCAGAAATGTTGGCGACAAAAGTCACTCCTGGATTGCCCAACGCCCATCAGTTTATGTCACGAATAAATNTCTTGATCTAACTTCCGTCAGTGAGTTGATTGTAAAATGAGCAGGTGGAAGACTTGGTGAGATGAGTGAGCAAGACTGCTTTGGGCATCAGGCCTTTCAATATCTTGAGGAAGAAAAGCTCAGAATACAAGATCCTCTTGGTTTTGAGCTTCGGGGAATTGAAAGATGACTTGACTAGATCCTCCAATTCCAAATCATTCAGCGTTGAGAAAATACAAGAACTAATTAGAGACAATGCAACTATTACAGTGATCCAACCTACATCATCCTATAACAGCGCAACTCGACTGGACCCTCCAATTTCGAGATGTTCTAACACAGTGTAAACAAAGAGACGAAAAGAAGCTGAGATTCATAAGGCAAGAAGTCTCAAGTGCCAATACATAACTAGAGCAACCAGTGCTTCGTTAAAACTTTACAATCAGGAGCCTAGCTCAACCATCGATATTAAACAAAATGGCAAAAATGCCTACATATACTTGGAGCTAACTCAGGCGCTGAAGGCGCAATCACTTCATGAATTCAATGCTTGACGTTGAGGAGCTTCTCTGTTAGGCGGCACATGCAGACGTTGGGCAGACTGCCCATGCAGTCGTTTGTCAGACGCAATCTTTGTCAGGCTGAACCGACAACCTGCTTCCGTGTATGCCCCTTTCCGACCTTCTATTTATGGAAGGAGATGACATTCAACCACCACCAACCATCTTCATAACTGCTTTCTCAGGATCAGGTGAGGCCTAGTCAACTCTGCTTCTACAAGACGTGGCAGTTTACCTTTGGTTGTCTTCTACTTCGCTAGACTGTTGCAGGGGGAACCCAGATGGCAGACATGGATGAGACCCTGCTGAGGAAGATGAGGAGGTGATGTGACACCGGACGAGAAATGCCACAGGGCATGGATAGGACACAGGTGGAAGTAGCATGCAGCGTGGGGTACAAGTGGGTGAGAGAGGTAAAGTGGAGGAGGAGAGTTGTGACATCAGACGATGAGGTGATGTGTCGTGAGAAGGTGACAAGGAGGCCGCAATGTGATAGGTCGGGGAATAAAGAAATGGAAATAAAGGTGGGCCAAGATGGCGCTGAGTGGAAGACACATGGTGGAAGGTGGTAAGGAGAGGGAGTCGGAGATGTGACAAGGGGGTCCCCGCTTTAAGCCGCCGATTCCGGACCTCCCCCTATTAAAGGTAGATAGGCAAAAGGGGTTTGGAATCCTTCCTCGGCCGCAGATCCAGGCGTCCAAATCCAGGCCGTTGAGAGATGCGCGCTTAATTCCGGACCCCCAAGATCTGCCCGCTCCTTAGCCCCATGCACATTTGCGTCCCAACCTAGGGTAAGTGGGTTTTTACCCCACCTCTTTTGCATTTGCCACCCAAAGGGGCCTATCTTTTAGGAAAACACCCTCTTTACAAGAAATGTGGCGAACATAATGAGCTACAAAACAATATATTTCACAGTTAGATCAGAAAATGGAGAAAAAAGTAGATCGATGTCTAATAGAGTAAATTTTTCAAGCCTGGATATCTATTCTAACAGACATTTATTCCAGATGTAAATCAATGAACTCAATTGGCGTATTACAGGACATTGATAGTGCACAAAGCATTCTGGTAGAGACAAGAATATATAAAAAAACGAATGCCTAAGTCTTCAAAGTTCTTCGAGTACATATCAGCATGAATTGCAATACCTAATTCTGTATGCCTTCCAAATATGACAGACTTCAATCTTTTTCGAGTTGCAAACAGCCCTAGGATAACCAAGCCGTTAAGAACACCGAAAATTATCGGTATTTTGCTTGAACTTGGACCAACGTAATTCGCACAATCCTGTACAACTGCAATTTTCGCTTGCTGTGAACAATTGTAGCGTTGGTCGACGGTGGCATCTCCCCTGCATTGGAAGAGGGCATATATTTGGTTAGGACTTTGACCATACTCTGAAATTCTAAACCTGCACTGGGATGCGTCCTCAATGTTGTCCACACGAAGACTGCTCAACGCTGCATTCACATTGCTCACAAACTTACTGTCTTTTGTATAGTTAGCTGTCCAGTTGCAGATAGGAGGCGGATACCACTCTACTTTTTCTGCGCTGCTGCAAACATTTTCTATATCAAGAGAGAATAGGATCAACACAATAACAATGGAGAGGCTCAGGAGGACTCTGGTGGCCATGGCTGTTAGAGAGGCTGTAGTATGTCTACTCTGTCTGTCCTTGAGAAGCCAGCCGGGCCGGACCCTGTATAAATGCCATCCTTAAATCGATTGTATGTTTTTCAATCGGACGGGCCAGCAGCATGCGTGGTTGTTTCGTAATGGCATTGGAATTTGTAATAATAAATAATAACAAATTTTTGCAAGATTTTTCAAATTACAACATCATATATAAACAAAGTCACACCATTGAATAATCTAATCTAATTTAGATTATTCAAATATTTCATTTCACGTTACTATCTAATCTAGACCCATTCAAACATTTCATTTCATCTCATCTATACCAACATTAATTAATTTAATGTAAGCAATTCAAGCATTACATTTCAAGACTCGTTCAAACATTTCATTTCAGTTTTTTTTTATGTGATCTATATTCACATTAATCAATTTAATCTAATTCATTTAAATATTTTATTTTATGATATCATTCATAATTCATAATTAATTGTTGTTGATAAAAGTTAATATGAAAGATAGTGTAGAAAATTATACCTACAATAATCAATTTAATTTAAGCCATTTAAACATTTTATTTCATGACATCATCCATAATTTATAATTAATTGTTTTTTATAATGATTAATATCAAAAATAGTGATAGAAAATCAGAGACAAATATTAGGAATGTTAAACAAAATGTCTAAATCATATTAGAATTTGAATTGTTATGATATTTCTAATTTGCTTTTAAAATGTTCCTTGTATTAAGATCCACCTATTTTTCAGTTCTTTGAGATTTTTCATCTTTGCAAGTATCCTTATTATGACTTAATAATTTATATTAAATTTTTCAAAATTTTCAATTTCAATTGATGTAATTAAATTTATAAAATATGCAAAGTATATAATTAAAAACATTTTTTTCATTTAATTAAAAAAATCCATACTATTTATTAATCTAATATAAACCATTAAAATATTTCATTTCACAATCCATAATTAATGATGATCTTCATCTAAAAGATCCATACCACCAACTAAAATTTAGACAAAATCTATTACTATTACTAGGAGTGTTGAACAAAATACCCGAATCATGTTCAAATCGTAACGCTTTTAAGAGAATTCACCTCTTTGAAAATTATTTTGATGTAAGTTTCAACTACTTTTAAAAGAAGTCACATCTTTGAAAATGATTTCCACGTAAATTTCAATATAATGTAAAGAAAAATTGATCCACTCTTTATCTCACCCGTACATCAATGCCCCCGGTATGGTGGTAAAGATTATTTACTCATAAACAAAGTAATAAATGTAAAGTAATAAATGTTGAATATGATGATATATAAAAATTTTAGATTTTCAATATATTTTGAGATATATTTTAGATTCAAAGATCATATCTTAAGATATAATTATTTATTACTTTATTGTTGAGTGTTTTTTGATTGCGTTGCATAACTTCACTAGCTTTGAATTTATCAACTAGCTAAATACATATCTTAAGATATAACCATTTATTACTCTATTGATGAGTTTCAATAACTTTGAATTTACCAAGATTCACTAGCTTTGAATTTACCAACTAGCTAAATACATATCGTAAGATGTAACCATTTATTACTCTATTGATAAGTTTCAATGACTTTGAATTTATCAAGAATCTATATGCATATCTTAAGATGTAATCATTTATTACTGTATTGTTTAGTATTTCTTAATAACCTTGCATAACTTAGCTAACTTTGAATTTACCAACAAGCTTAAAAAATCTTCCCATGCTTTAAGATCTAGCATCCTTACAATAATTTTTTGAAAAAACATTATAAACAAGTGACTAAATCATTGGAATCTCAACAATGTACAAAACTATAAAGATACGTTGGAACTAAATATGTTATTTTACACTATTTTTATATGATTGCAATTTTCCCTTCATTATTCCACATAGTTTCCATTGAAAACCTATCAAACACTTAGGTTTTGCCCCCAAAAAAATATGGCCACTACGTTTTAGAGAAGTGACAAAATATTAAAATGATTTCAATTTGACTAACATTTTTCTATGTGTATATGTGCAACTTAATGCATGATCAAAATTATAAACAAAGTAATAAATGTTGAATATTTACTTATGGTAATAAAGATTATTTACTTATAAACAAAGTAATAAATGTTGAATATGATGATATATAAAATTTTTGGATTTTCAATAATAATAATAATAATAATTTATTTTTAAGGTCATGGCCAAGCCAGCACACCAAATTGGTGTATGAGACCCCCTTGTTTATGGAACAAGGGACCCCCCTTCCCCCAACGATTTGACTGGTAAAGTCTATGAAGGTATACTTTTTGGAGAAGTGACAAAATATTAAAATGATTTCAATTTTGACTAACATTTTTCTATGTGTATATGTGTAACCTAATGCATGATCAAAATTGAAAATCATAATTAATGGAAAGTTAATACTTTTTTATGTGTATATGTGCAACCTAATGCATCATCAAAATTGAAAATCATAATTAATGGAAAGTTATTCTCTACAAGTTAAAATAAACCAATTTTTTCATTTGAAAAGACAAATTGAAAAATTAGTAAAATTAAAAAAAAAAACATTGAATTCCAATTTCATCAAAACAAAACAAATACACAATTATTATAATGTTATGTTTTTATTATTTTTAAAACTTCCTTTATTGTGATTTTTAGTCAAAATTTTATAATCTTTAATATATCTAAATTTCATAATTTGTAAAAAATGCATGTTAAACAATTCAGTTTTATGTTTAATGCCAATTTGTAATGCATATGGATAGCCTTTCAACCATTTAGTGCTTTTAAAGATTGAGAAGAATTAACAAGTCCTAACTCAATCAATCCTATAACGAGTTGTAATAATCAAATAATGATTTTATAAAAAACAAATTATGGTTATATTTTTCCACACGTTGATTATGGTTGATTATGATTAATGAATTGATGCAAAATCATGATGGTTTCTCATAACATGCTAGTGGCAATGAAAATGTGGGAAATCAAAAATAGATTGACTTGGAAAGATGATTCTAGATACTTGTGTGACTAATTTGAGTATGTTGTAAGGAGATGAAATGTAGTAAATCAAATGCACTTTCATAATATACAATTTTTGTCTATGTAGTCTGGTATAATTATGTAAAATTCCAATGGTTCTGATAGTGGTATGTTACTTTCTTTGCAAAATATAATGCATTTGTTCACATTTAAACAATAGTTTAGTACTTAAATGATGGAATCTCTCAAAAAAAATTTGTATAGTTATATATAACACTTTGTAGTTGTTGGATGATCACTTCTTTCTTTTAGATTACGACAATTGTAAAGCTTCAATTTTATCCTAGTTCTTCATCTTCATTGAGGAGGAGGGGATAAATATATGTTGGATTACTCAGAGGGGGGGTGAATCAGTAATAGAACAATTTAATCTTTTTTAACCATATAATCCAAGTGTTATATCAATGAAGCACTATCATCCAATAACTGCAGAGTAAATAAGCAATGAACAAATGAACAAATGAACAAACATACACATACACAGTACACCAATGTTTTATGTGGAAACCCAAATCAGGAGAAAACCACGGAATTATTTTTCTTATATGTCTTGAATAATTACATTCATTGGAAGCACCAACTTCCTTTGTTTTCCAGCTGCAACTGGAAGGAGGCTCCAACCCCCTAGTTTCTCATACTACAACTTGAGGGAAGCTCCAACTCCCCAATTCTCTGGCTACAACCAGAAGGAGGCTACAACCCCCTGTGTTCTCCGGATACAACCGGAAGGTGGCTACAACCACCTGTCATTGCCCCGTCCTGCCACCCTAAAGTAGAAGTATAATGATGGAACCATTGTCAAATTGTCACTATGAGATATACCATTGTAAACTTGTACCAATAAATTTGAACCATGCATGAACCTGTACCTCAACCTATAATCAACCTGTACCATAAACAAGTGAATCAACCATGCACCAACCTATACCAAATAACCTGTAATTAACATGTACCATAAACAAGTGCATCCAACCATGTACCAAGTATGTAAATCATGTGTCAACTACTTATCAAATATGAATCATCAATATATACCAACATCATCAACTATACACCTCATGTATGTGCCAACTCATCAACTACATGTCTCAACCAGGTACTCAACATGTACCTCAACCAAAAGCTCTGATCAATTTCATCATCCAAATCTGATTTGTAGCTCTCTAATAGACCTGGTGTATATGATCACATTCTTGCAAACCTTCCTTAACTTTAACAACAAGAGACTAGAATTTTCATCAAACTTTTCTTTAGTCTCACATGCCTAGTTTTGAATTAGTCAACAACCCTAACTTGAAGTAACCATAACTTTGAACCTGTAATGTATAAAGATATGAAACTGATAGACAATGTTATTTAATGTGTTTTATGCAATTCCTCTAAGTTTCACTACTTGGAACCTCTCAGAAAAGGAGCTATAGAAACAATGGCATACCTTGCTTAATTCTAGCTTATTCTAGAGAGAAACCTTGTAGAGCGTGCCCCGCATGGAATATTTGTTGAAATGATATGAAACTATTAAATAGCATACTACAGAATGTACCCCAACCAACACATTTGGTCTCACTTAATTTGGATCTATTATGAATAAGTTATGACGTTTTTATCCGAAGAACCTGTTTTTTACTAGTTTCAGGACTAGCCACAAACCCTATTTTCCATAGAGTGTAAGTCCCAAAATACAACGACCCACAAGATGAATATTTTATCACATATACTTGGATATGTTTTCTCAATGGCATAGAAATTTCACGGTCTGAATCATTATAGAAAAAAACGTTATAGCGAAAATGGTGAGATGACCTATAAATAACATACCATAGAAAGCACCATAAAAAGAATTTATCCTTCCTTGAATTTCGGCCTTGTTTTCTTCACCTTCCCTCAGAATTTCGGCTTAGATATCATTGGTTACCTCAGACACATATAGATATTCAATATGCTCAAGTTTTATTAAAATGAGAGAGTCTTTTCTCTTATTTATACTCTCCATGTAGCTTCCTTAAAAATATCTTCTAGGTCACTTGGCCCCACTTTCCTTATTTTAGGGTTAACCCACTTCGAATTTCTCCATTAAATTTATTATTGAGATAATTTATTTTGTGTTCACTTTGAATTATAGTACACTCATTACTTCACTTTATTATTTACCTTTTAAAATCTTTTAAACCACTTTGACTACTTTGACCTTTTGGGGCATCTAGATGACATATGAGGGTCCTCCAACTTAGTAAGGCCATAAATCTCAAACCGTGAGGAGTTATGTGACATTCCACATACCACCAGAAATGGAATGGCATGTACTATCCATATAGAATAGTATTATTTTAAAATATATTATAACTCATACCATTATCCATTAAACAAACTTGGGTCCATTACCCAAACCTGGGGTCTCCAACTTCTCATGGTCATAACACTCTAACCGTGAGGAGTTATGTGACGTTACACATACCACCAGAAATGGCATGACAAGAACTATCCATCTAGGATAGTTTCCCTAACAAATTTAGTGTCCTTCATCTCATTATTCCATAATTAAGCATGGGTTCTCTTACCCCGCAAAGCGTCTTCCTGTGAGGGATTTCACCATAAGGGGACCACTTTGGAGTTCATCCATATTTACTTCTTATCAACCATGAAAAAAAAATAATGACTCATATTTACGTCAAACAATATTGGTTCCATTACCCAAACCTTTGTGTTATGGGGCTTTCTTCAAGGGTTGACATCAATGGCAACCAACCTTAATAAACAATATCCCCCTTTGGAATTGATGGAAACACTCTAATGCAATACTGAAATCATATCAATCATGCTCCCCCTAGAACCATGCCTATGTCCTCTGCATCTGATAAATTTGCTCCCCCTGGAACCATGCCTCCATCCTCTACATCTGATAAATCTCTCCCCCTTTGTCATCAATGGAAAAGATATATTTCCATCTGGGGCTGCTCCCCCTGAATGAGCTGTCCTCTTATGGTGCTTCCTCGTGTACATCTAAGACATATAAGATAAGCATTCAAAAAACATTAAAAAATAATTCATTTTGGAGTAGAAATAACTCCAAGTCTTTGGTGAAGATATTCAAAGGCTTCCCGTGGAAGTGGTTTTTTAAAGATGTCTTTCACTTGTTATTTTGTGCCCACATACTCAACTCTGATGTTCTTTTCTACAACCTTTTCCCATAGAAAGTGATACTTCATTGGAATGTGCTTCGTCTTGGAGTGCATCATCAAGTTTTTTAAGATACTGATGGTGCTTGTATTATCACAATATATTGGAATGGGCTCATCATACTCAACCTGTATATCTGTCAAAGTTTGTTTCATCCAAAGAACCTGTGTACAACATGTTGTTGTTGC
>SNQJ01S0096261.1:49488-59735 GCA_010110895.2 Picea sitchensis
TGCTGGATATACAAAGCAATTGAGATCATTGGCTAATTTATAGTGAATGAAATTATGAATACTGCCAAAATCAATTAAGACTATTACCATTTTATTTTTTATGTATCCTTCAATCTTGAGGGTTTGAGGAGTGCTAATTCCAACCAATGCATTACACGATATCGTGGGAGTCAACTCTTCAGATGAAATTGCTTCTACGTTTTCATCTTGAGATGGTTCTTATTCTTTTTATTCTTCCTCTTCACAATATACGTAGAATACTTTCTTCTCACCACACTGATGTCCCTTACTGTACTTGTTGTCATAATTAAAGCATAAACCTTTTTCTTTTCTTTCCTCCAATTGTTGAGGTGTCAACCTTGTAGGTTGAGGTTTTGTAGAAGAAGGAGCATTATTATCTCTATAGATGTTAGGATTGGTCCTTATAGTAGCCATAGCCATATTTTTACTTTCAACATTTCTTGCCATCTTAAATGCTTTCTACAATGATTTGGGTTCCCAAAGGAAAACCTCATGTTGAATGTTATCCTTTAGAGTTCCTATGAATACATCAATCAAGTGCTCATTTGGAATATTTGTTACGTTTATATTCAATCTTTGGAAGTTATCAATGTGTTGGGTAACTAAACCCTTTTGTTTGAGATTTATCAATTGGCTAAAAAAGGTATTGCTCATTGTATCCTCATAGTGTGCTATCATTTCTTCCGTGAAAATTGTCCAAGTGACAAGTGATTTGCGAGAACAAAGCCATTGATACCATACAAATTTATTGGGTTCTAAATATAAAGAAGCAATTCGTACCTTTTGTGTATGTGGCACATTATGTATATCAAATAATTGCTCCATCTAAAGTATCCATGTGATTGGATTCTTGCCATCAAACTTCCTCATGTCGATCTTAGGAACGTGGTTGGTCTTCAACCCAAAGTTGGATTTTCTCCATTCTTCATTCACCTTCCTTGTGTCCTCATCATGAATTTCATGGGATACATTTTCACTTTCAGGTGTCCTCTCTATTAGGAATTTTTTCAATCCTTCAATGATATCCCCTTTTAAAGCTTCCATCTTAGTATTTATTGCCTCAAACCTAGCTTCTGTTGAATCCATCATCTCTTGTAGTTCATCTTTTGTTATTGTCTTCTTTTGTAAATAATTTATGTCCCTACGCATTTCTTCACCTTCATCAAGAGTCCAAGTAGGATTGTCTGGAGGCTTATTTTTTGTAGAAGTTCCCTTTTTTGGTGGCATGTTGTCCAAGTATCTCTTTAAACCTTGATTTTGAGGTGGTTCTGCTAGACAATCTTCCTTTTATTGTATCTCAAAAATTTCAGCCCTTCTGAGTATAAAATTTTATTTTTTATAGGTCTTTGATATTTATTCTCTTCAATGCCACAGGTCTGATAAAAATTGGATGTGCCAAGTAGAATTTACAGTAACTTCCCCACAACTTGTTGATTTTTGGCCTATCCAGGAGATCTCAGTTGTATAGCGTGCCTTGCACAAAATAATTGATATAGAATTCTGAAACTCATACCAGAACTACTATGGTCTGTCCACTATCCAATGCAATTGGTCTCACTCAATTTGTATACTCTAGGAATAATTTATGATTGTTTTACTCAGAAAACCTACTTGAGACTAGTCAATAGGACTAGTCAGATACCCTATCTTCCACACAGTGTATCTACAAATTTACAATGACCCAGAAGCTAAAATTTCTACCACATATACCTTACTAATTTCTAAGAATATCCTCCAAGCCGTTCCTTCTGAAACGATGTAGAAAAAATGTTATAGAAAAAATTCCAAGGTGTCTCAGATGTAGCAGCGAAACCCCAAGACCTTGAGCTCTGATACCATATGTTAAGAACCAAATATTGATATAGCATAGAAAAACCTTAGAATAAGTACTGACTGCCTTGAAAAAGAGAGAATTTCAAATAATAAGCCTCTTCGAGGGGGCAACCTCCTTTTACCCCACATAAATGTTCAAGTACACGATGTTTCCAAATGAAAATGTCTGCTTGGTATATATAGGAGACTAGGAGGTATAATTACAGCTAATGGAATAAATCTGACATAAATAAAATAACATTACTAATGTAATATGCCCCAGTTAAGGGGTAATGAGCCAATATTAGGGCTTAACATACTAGAGGTAACATAGGAGTTAGTTCTAAACCTCCTTTTGTAATATGAATCCAAGTGACAATTTGTCAATTTTACGATTTCTAGCCTACTACATCAAATTTGTAATGATGGCTCTATTAGAACTAGACAAGGTATTGTGAGGTATATCTAGTTTCCATAGGTTTGATTATTGTCCAAATTCATTATATTACTAAATGTGAGAAAATTTTTGAAGAGGTTATTTTCACTACCTTGTGGTCACTCCATGGTTCTTAGAATTTAACCCCTCAAATATGAATGTCACAAAGATCCTATTTGGGTATGCTTGCCAAAATTTCCAATACACTTTTGGGATTTATCAATTTTTAAGACATTCAACATATCTCAGGTAGATATCTAGAAACATAAATAGCTTAGATGAAGGTTGGTATTTTTACATATGCACATATCTATGTGGATATTAACATTAGTAAGGGGTTGTTGGATAAACTCAAATCCAAACGAAAGGTTCCATATGGAATCAAGATTTAGATTATGAAAATACAACTTTATGGTGTTGGATATGTCAATAATAAGAAGGACATTTATAGGAGTCATGACTTCATGCATGGTTTTATTCTAATAAGAATACAATACATAAACTAGAACCCAAAGGATGGAATTCATTTTAGAAATAGTTGTTGGATGATGAATAGGAATAGAACATAGAAAAACAATAGACTACAGTTTTAGAGAAGGATACCAATGGATTCCTAGAAGTGTGCATTGAAGAATCGACACCCTCTAGGCTATATTGAGTAGAACAATAGAACAACTTGATGGTGATAGTTTCTCATAAGGAGGAATGAAGATAATTTATGAATCTATCTACTTCAATTTTGATAAGGAATTGGAATAACTTCCAAATTTTGGATATTGTATTTCAAATGTGAGTCATGGCCATTTGAGTTTTTATTTACCATTAGCCAATCTGGAATTTTCTCCTTGTTAGGGAGGGGGGTGACATGAGGTTAAAAAGAAGAAAGAGAAAAATCATAGTATTGATGTCTATTTTTCAATGGGACAAATATGAGTTGTACACTAATATGTAATATTAAATTTTTGAGTGCATTGTGCACATGAAAAGTGCAATTTCCATTCAAATTATGAATAGAAATGTTGATTCTTTCTTTAGAAAACTATGTTTTTTTTTAACATGTGAACAACTATTTTTTTATTAATTTTAGTGTTAATTTTATATTTTTTTAAATAAAAAAAATCATAAAATTACAAGTTCAAGTGTAAAGTTTTTGAACCTTAATATATTCTATATATATATATATATATAATAGATCTTGCTATGTGGTAATGCGGCACATGCGTGCACACATAGATAAGGAAAAAAAACTTTATAATATATATACAAGATATCTGTATTTCATAATTATGATATATGTAAAAAGAAAAATAAATAAGAAATAGAGAGTATATATGGATAAGGTAATATAATAGTTTAATAAAAACATTTTGTATTTTATAATTATGATATATGTTAAAAGAAAAATAAATAAGAAATGAAAACAATTTGGTTTTTTTAATTTAATATACATTTGAAATTTGTATAGTTAAATCTTTATGCATGTGTAATTTAATCAAGATTAATATGAATAGCATATTAAAAAATATCATAAAAAACAAACATGTTAACTGAGATTTGGAAAAGTGAAGTATTTTTGTTTATTCAACCCAAACCACTCGGTTTGTGATGTCAAATATAAATCAGATGCACCCAAATTATCAAACACGAAAGCTAAATCTGATGCACCCAAATTATCAAACACAAGGCGAAGACAAACAATCCACTAAAAATTATTTGAATGTTGGATAATGACCACATGTTCCATTTAACAAATGGACACAAAAGTTAGATCCCGTCAACAAATATTTCTGGTAAAGGATGGTAATTTTGTCATAAATTGTGCTCTTTAAATCATTGGAAAGATATTAGAGAGATCTTGTTATAGACTTTTGAGATTCCTATACAATTTCATTTCAATTTTCAAAAGAATAAATGACTTTTTTGAAATGGAAATGAATATGTTGTTTTGTTGCTATAAATTTTTTGTCTCAACCTTTATTTTCAACCCTTTTTCGACATCGAGAAAGATCTTGAGTTTTGTTGTTATACATTGATGCTTTTGCATATATTTATTTATGTTTCTTAAATAATAATAAAAAAAAATTGACAAAGGATACATTTGTGAAGGCAGTTTAATGCTCTAAACTTTTTTCAATACATGCAATGATAATCATATTAATCGATTTATCGCTTATGCTAAGCGTTTTCTAATTAATGAATATAATCCTTCATCATTATACTTCATAATTAATGCCTAGAAGTCCTTAATAGGTGATGCATATGTGATTTCCTACATGTCACATATTTTGTGGTCTAGTGCCATATGCATCACCTTAATCCATATAATCATAATTTACAACCATTCTTTTTATTCCCAATACCATCTACAAGTCCCTTAAACCCATCATAGGTGTTAAAAATATTGCAATGGAACACATATAATATTAATGTGATAAATATTCCCTTCATAGGGAATGTGTGGTGGTCTAGAACCTCATTCCTAGCCCTGAGCCTTAAATTAAGCTTCATTAAGCTCCTAAGACTCTAGATTTACTCCTTGGACCATGTTCAAGGCTTTAAGACCCATAATTTATATTTAAAACCTTGTAAAGGAACTTATATCCCACATATAGGCCAAATATTCCATTTATAGGACATGTGAGAAGATATTGGGGAATATGCATGGTCCACTATCCATATAGAGACATATTTTAGGGCCTATGACCTAGGTTTCCATCCCTAAACCATGAGAAATTCCTTGATACCCCATCATGGTGTGAAATACCTTGTAAAAACATCCATATTACAATTATGGGAAAAACATTTTCTTTACAATGCCTTTGTGGTGGTTTAGGACCCTATGCATGGTGCATGATCCATGAAAGCAGATGTTAGGCCCTAATATGTTCAGTTTCATCCTTGTAACATGTATAGGGTTCCAATGGCAATTCATAAGGCACAAAACCTTATAATGGTACATATATCACACTCATGGAATAAATATTACCTTTACAAGGCATTTTGTAGTGGTTATGTCACATGCACATGGTCTATCCATTCAAAAAATTATTTTAGGCACATAGAGGTTGATCATTATATTACTTGGTGTTTTGGATAAATCTAGCCTATGGATAAGTCAGACCTCCCTTGGACCTTCCCTTGGTCCAAGATATAAAAAAGGTATATATCACAACAAAGTTTCCCTAGATCTACAAGACTTGCCTTAATTATTCTATAAGAATTGGAGAGAAAGGAATACCTTATCAAAAAACATTTTCCTTTCATGTCCTTGGTTGGTGTAGTCCTGAAGATCCTACTCCAACTCCTTCAACATGATACCTACACACAAATAGACAAAACAAACTCCTCCCAAACATTTTCAATCATTAAGGACACAAAATCCAAACTAGATCTAACCTAATCTAGTCAAGGAAAGATTAGATCTAGCTCATGAAAATATTAAACATTGAATGCATAAGCATGAGAAGGGGAAAATCATAATGATATGTATATTAATAAATGATATCAATACATCAATCACATAACCATACCTTAAGTCATGAAAGAGATGCTCCTAGTTTCAGGTTCGTGATGCTCCTCCTCGACCACTTGAGCTTCCCTCTCTATTTCACTAGTGTAACCACTCTCAAAATATAGCTCCTCTCATCTCCTTGATTTGGACTCTTCTTATAGTAATTTATAAGAAAATGGAGATATGATTCATGACATGTGAATTGGGTGGATACAAGTCATGGATAGGCTTAATGGCACGTGAACTAAGAAATTATAAGTCATAGATAGGATTGATGGCATGTGAACTAAGAAATTACAAGCCATGCACAACTTCCATACTCAATTATGAGATTTTGTCAACCTATTATGATCTTTTTCTCTATTGTGAGATATTTTCTCAAGTTTCATGCTCAATTATGAGATTTTTCCAACTCACCATGAACTTTTTTTTCAATTAGTGTTTTTTTCTCAATTATGAAATAATTCTTGTTTCATAATTATGAAATTGTGACAAAATAATTATTTCCTTGTGAAATAAGTATGAGAAATTTACTCAATTATGTAATTCTAGTCTTATAACATCTAATAACATTCTTGCAAAACCTATGGTGGAAAATACAAGTATAACAGATTCCCCCTAATGCATGAAGTCATAAGAGGAACTAATGGTCAAAATACATTATGACAATTCATGGTGATGAGTGGCATAAGGAAGGATCTTAGAGATCAAGGAACTAGTGAGTACTTGCAATTATTCATCAAACAAGCATATATATATCATCCTTGAGGTAGGCATATGCATGCTTGGAATAAAAACAAAGCAAGGCCACCAACATAATACACAGTGTATCCATGAAATGAAATGCAAGACCATGATGATGAAAGAATACACAGTGGATCCATGTCATCAAACAGATCCTAGCCAGGAGAAAATATAATTTGGATCCATGTCACAATATACATCAAGAAGGCATCATGCACCAAGGAGAGCTCCCCAATAGTCTTCAAAGCATTAATACTATAGTGATATATTCCATCGCAACTTGGGAGGAGTGGCATGAACGAGTGATATGGCCCCAAACCCAAGGTATTCATCCCAAACCCCGATGGTATGATTCTACATCATGCAAATAAATGAGTTGATTTCAAGAATGGTAGATATGGTTTAATTATTGTTCATCGATGGATATTGTTAACAAAAGCAATGGAATCCACCAATAATGAAAATGAACCCCAAGGCACCTAGTACAATCTAGAAAGTGTGAATAGAGGATATAATTTCAAACACGTGTAGAATCGATCGATCAGGATTCAATTATGTAAACTTATCATCGATCACGAGGAATCCTACCACTAAGGACTACAATCTCCAAAGTACTAGTTGGTTTCTAGATCCTTCTCCTAGATAATGTGTTGAAGTTGATCAAAATAGATCCATCAAAGGAGGGCCTTAATGTATCCGCCATCAATCAACATAAAACATACAAAGAGAGATTATGTGAAGTGGTAGAATCACCAAGTACAACTGACATAGGGATGGTTGACTCGAATGGTCAACAGGATAACAAATGGTCGACTCAGACTAAACTTCCCATGAACATATAGAACGACATAATGATGACTTGGAAGCATGACTCAAAAACCTTACTAGTATAGTGCAACAACACATGAGGCATTAAAACATTCTCCATAGTGACAAGAAGAGTAATCGGTCAGAGGAGTAAATGTGATTCATAATGATGGTATGAGTCCTAGGCAAGATATAACCCAATTGTAAGATAGACACTCAAACATGTGCTATGTTCAAGGGAAACACCACTGACATTGCCACTTTCATGAATGAAGATCAATGGTAAACACCCCCCACCACTAATTTTGTTTTTTAAGAGTGTCTCCTTTATGTTTTAATGAGGATGAAAGAGACATAAAAGTGTGCTCAGTAGTGCCTTTTTCATTAAATTTTTATGATCCCGAAAAAGAGTTAAAAGTATACTCAGGAGGTGTCCTTTTCATGTCTTTTTATGAGTCTGAAAAAGAGGTAAATGTTTACTTGGAATATGTATTTTCATTGTTTAATAATCACAAAAAAGAGTTAAAAGTGATTTCATATAATGTCTTTTTCATGGTTTAAAATTTTGCTCGTCTAGAGAGAATAAGTGGCTTAATAGCATGCTTCTACATTCCAAGTATATGAAACCAAGCAAAGAAAAATAAATAAAAATTGGTACGAGAAAGTGAGGTCCACTCTTAGTATTGGTTCTCTCCATGGGTATAGGGTCACAAAACAAATGAAATCAAATGAATGTGGCAATAGGTCAAGTATGACTACAATGATGATAAGCATGATTGAAGAAAAAAATAATGAATGATCCAAGTGGATCTCGGTGGCCATCCACATTTTCCATTGAATTAATTATTTTGAGCCTATGGTTTTCATAAACCATGATATTCACCCTTTTGATGGGGAATATAATGTAATTCCATCTCCATTTTTTAATTAAAGCCACCATGTAATGATTTCCTAGTGATCATATGCACATGTCTACAATGTTAATGCACTAGATCCCAATAGAACTCTGTAATTAAGCACACATGGGATAGAGTGGTACTAGTATGGGGTACCTCCCAAGAATTCATATTGTTTTACATGCCTATGTAATTTTGTAAACATAGACCAAGTTATCCCACATGCATCATGGGAATTATTCTCTCACTCTCTCATATATAATTGAGGTGAAGGAGGTCGTTTGAGAATGCAATGGACTGTGATGTAATGTTTATTGCGAATGAGTGTAGACAAAATATATTTCACTTAAGAGACAAGATACCACCATTCTAGCCAATTTTTGTTCTATAATATTATGTTATTCATTAATAAAAGATGGGTTTCACTTTATTTATGTGTTATGTGCTATATTTTCATTTATGTCTCATTTCATTCTAAATATAATCTGGATATGAGTTATTAGATTAGTATTATCCTTTTTGTTTCTCAATTCATGTCCCCAATGATGTCAGGGTATAGATGGTTCGATCTCAATCTATTTTTGCTTGAGGAAAACCACTCTTGCCATCCCAAGCGACCTCCCATGGTGGAATAAAAGAGAGATGACAAATTAGGAGATACTTTCAAGATGTTTCTTGAGGAATCCCTCATGCAATAGAGGAATGAGATGATGGATAATTTTTATCAGATCCTTTAGTGACTATCAATGGCAATCGAAGCATCTTTGACAAGAATCCATTTTGTAGGTGCAACACCCTTCAAGGTACAAGTACATTTTTATATCCCCTTGTTTGAATGCCAGATAGATGTAGATTATATAGAAAAATGGCCGAATCTACTATAAGGTTATTACTCTATCAAAAAAAAAAATTGAAATAAAAAAGATCACCTTCATGCTCCTTAAATCCCTTCCTCGTGTCAGAGATTAGTGGGATGGTTACTAGGAGAGGTACACCACAAATGAATCTGTGACATTTGGGAGAGAACCCACATGGGAAGCCTTTTTGAATGATCTAAACGAGGATTTCTACCCTTTTAGAAACTATGATGACCAGTACACGATATGGACAACTCTATGTCAAGGAAGAGACAAAAAGGTGTTGGAGTACACTAACACATTCCATACTTTACACTCAAAGTTGGGCATGAGAGACTATGAGCGACACATGTTTCTAAAGTACCGCAATGTACTACATAGGTACAACAAAAAATAGATGGATTTCTTGTAAATATCCTCATTGGGAGTTGCTTATCGGTTTGTAGTCAAAATAGAGAAAAAAATCAAGCAATGGATTAAGCAAGAATTTGGGTTTGAAAATATACCACAATAGAAGCATGGAAATGGAAACCCTAACACATAGAATGAAGGACAAATAAATGAGATTCAATATCAATAAAATCATTCCAATCCTCTAGCTAAGAAGGGTGATGGGAAGTCTAATAAGGGCATCAAAAAGTGGTGTGAGTTCCAAAAAATCCCCTGGAACAACACCAATGGATGCCACTCAAAACAGTCATTGGTGGTTGAGCTCAAAGAAAAAGAATTAGAACTTGACTCAGACTATGATTTAGATCACAATAAAGTGAAACAAATCATCTCTGTAGAAGTTGTTGTTGATTAAGGTTGGTTGTCATTGATGTCAACCCTTGAAGAAAGCCTTGCAACATAAAGGTTTGGGTAATGGAATGAATATTGTTTGATGTAAATATGAATCATTATTGTTTTTTCATGTTTTATAAGAAGTAAATATGGATGAACTCCAAAGTGGTCCCCTTATGGTGAAAGCCCTCACGAAAAGATGCTTTGCGGAGGAAGAGAACCCAATGCTTAATTGTTGAATAATGAGATGAAGGACAATGAATTTGTCAGGTAAACAATCCTAGATGGATAGTGCTTGTCATTCCATTTCTCGTGGTATGTGGAACGTCACATAACTCCTCACGGTTAGAGAGTTATGGCCATGAGAAGTTGGAGACCCC
>SNQJ01S0096262.1:0-23544 GCA_010110895.2 Picea sitchensis
ATATAACACTTGTTCTCCTCATTTTCTAGCAGAGAGCGACAATATACTAACCCATTGGGTAGCAGTGTGTCGGGGGTCAGATCGATGGGATACTTGACCTGACAGTGTAGAGGTACCCCAGTAGGTGATGAGAAGATTTCCTTTTATTCTTCCACAATATTATCCACTTTCTTTTGATGCATGGAGACGTTGACCGCAAAGGCCATGGATGTGGCTGCAAAATTTCTCTCACTCTAAGAGAGAATCATGAAAAAGAGAAACATATCGTTCTTAGAAATGACCTTCCTTCATTGCTTGGAAGAGATCAAGGAAATAACACTAGGTGGGACTGCCTTGGGTATCCTATACAATTTCCTGTTCAAATTAATAATAACACTGTGAGGCCTAGACTCATACACAACATGACGTTTCCATAAATAAGGTTGGCCTAAAAGAACATCACAAACTTCAAGGGGAGAAACATCACACAATACATCATCTTTGAATGGCTTGATGTCATACGACAAGTGACACTATTGGCTGACATGAAGATTGCTTCCTTGATGGAGCCATCCAATGGTGTAGGGATGCGGGGACAACGTTGTTGACAGGGCTAGTCACTTAACAACCTCTGCTGATATGAAGTTCTTTTGGCTATCGCTATCAATGATGAAGTGTAGCGTAGTGCCTTTTACCCACATCTTTGAATGAAAGAGGCGCTCGCCTTCCTATGGCTCATCAGGTTCACCGGGCTGGATCTTGGTGGTAGAAATGGTGGCATTAGGTTCTACGTCAATGATCTGTCTCCCCTTTTCTGGTTTTGACTCAGAGTCAGAACCCACATCTGATTAAGAGGTTTTTACCTCACCCACCAATGACTACTTTGAGCGACAATCAGTTGTGTTATGTCAAGGGCTCTTATGGAAGTCGCACCACTTCCTGGTATCTTTCTTTGTCTTCCCATTGTCCTTCTTTTCTTGCGTCTTGGACTAGTTGTCCTGAGGTTGCCCATATTTTCTTTGTCCTTTGTTCTACAAGTTGGGGCTTCCCTTTCTTTTCTTCTATTCTGAGGGTTTCCCAAACCCAAACTATTGCATCTTTTGTTTCAACTTTTGCTCGAGTTTTACGTCATATCGATAGGCTGCACCCAAGCATGAGATGTCTAAAAACTCCATTTCTATTTATATGTATCTATGTAGATTGTTGTGGTACTTGAGCAGCATATGTCACTCATAATATTTTATACCCATCTTGGTGTGAAAGGTATGGAATACATTAGTGAACTCTGGCACTGTTTGGTCTCTTTCCTGCTGCAGTGTGGTCCATCTTGTATATAAATCATCTTAACTTCCAACAGGGTAGTTTTGTTTCTTAATAACATCCATGAAGGAAACCCAAGTGGGTACAACTGCAAATAATGTGGATCCCTCTATTTACTTTTTCTCAAAGAAATTCTCCCACCAATATTTGATGTGGGAGACGACCTTGAGGATCACAAATGTAATCTTTTCTCTATCAGAAAAGTTGTGGACAAACAAATACCCTTCTAGAAGGTTTAACCATTTATCTATGGCATCGATATATATTTGACCTTCAAATATAGGAACATCAAAATTGATCTATAGCTTGAAGGGGGTGGCGCCTCTGCTTGAGGTGGATGTGTTGCTTGTTGGCAGTCATTGAAGGATTTGTGCAAAGTTGTCCATCATCTCATTCCTCTATCGCTCAAGCACTTCCTTGAGCAACATTTTGAAAGGATCTCCTGTCCTGTCATATTTATTTTCACCTGCCATGGACAGTTTCTCGGGCATGTGAGAGCAGTTTTCCTCAATAAAAACAAGCTCAAGACCCAATTCTCTATACCCTGACCACGTCGGGGACATGCATTAAAAAACAACAACAAGGAGCAAACTCCTCTGATACCAATGATCCAGATTTATGAGAGGAACGAAATGAAACCACATATTTATAGTATTAACATAGAGACACGGTGAACAATAACAGAGATACAGTAAAACTTGGCTTCTATTAAATAAGAAATATGCTAAAAACTGTAAAATGCAGACTAAAAACAAGCTTGCTAGAATGGTGGTAGCTTATCTCTGAGAAGAGATGTGACAGATACGCTCATTCGCAAGAATATGAGTACAATGAGGCTATAAAGTCATTTTTAAAATAAAAATGAATGCAAAAACCATAGACATCCAAAAACCTAACCCTAGGAGATGAAGCACCAAAAGTCATGTGGGCCCCATTGGGATAAGTTAGTACATCAACTTCTCGGGGTCGTAACTTTTGTATACGATCTCTGTTTAGGGCGCATGATAGCTCGTTGGAAAGGTATTGATGAGGAGATTCATTTAGGGGCTTCAATAAGAGACACTACCTATCATTGAGGTTCCTAATCATGAAAAAGTGTCGTTTAGGCCCTCAAAATGCCCCCAAAAGTTCAAGAACCGAAAAATTGCTAAAAATAGTAAGTTGCCAAAAAACTATTTTGAACCAGTTGGACAAGGTGGGTGGCCACCGAGATCCTCCTAGATCATTTATTTTATTTCCTACCTAGGTGGCACACCTAATAGGGTTCTATGAAGGCCCTCCCATACTCAAAATTGGTAACTCACATGGGGTCCTAACGCAGGTGTGATGCTTGAAGGGGATATTGAGGTGAAATATGTTACATGGAATATATCTTAATTTTCATCTTACTTTTCATGTTTTAAGGACTAATGTTTCTTATGAACTTTGGCTAACCATGTTTTATACTTTGATTTTATTTGGATGGCCTTGACATGGTTATTTGAGGAACATCCTGGGATTGTACCAATGATGTTATGCCTTTATTGTAAGACCTGGGCATGTGTGATGGATAGTAGTTTGTCATCCAGTGACTCACCAACGTTAGATATTGGCTCTCACATCCTCAGAACCTTGAGCGATGGATAGGTAGGCCTTGGTTTGAGTAGATGTATTCATTGTGGCACACATATGGTATGGAATCCCCACAGGCTAAGGATAGTACCCCAACACTTATTTTACGCCAAGATCATAGACATTGCAGTAGAAGACAATTAGAGACAGTGTAGAGATGACATGCAATTTTCCATATCCTGGATGGTGACCTTGGATCCTAGACACTAGCCTTGGATCCTAGATGTTTTCCCTATTATGGTGATGATGTCACCTTATAGGGTTTGACATGGGTAGGGTTTGATGGATGGATGGGTACCTGAGATGAGTTGGCATGACCTTGGGTGAGGAGACAACTCATTTCACATATACTTCACCTTGGAGGATGCCACATGGCCTTTGGAGGCCCTACCTTAGCCTTTGGAGGCATGATATCACCTTGCCTAGCCTTGAAATCTCACATGTGTGGGMTATTTTGATTTATTTTTTCTCYTTATCATTTTGTAAAKGTTAAATGARGGKTTSTCCCCACTTGTATTATRTTGTTGATAAATTATGTGGATAAATATGTGAGGTTAGCYTCATATAAAAAGGATAAACCTCACTTTCATTTTATCATYATGACTTCTCACTTTTGTGAGACTAAATTTATGAAATTTTCACCCTCTAAGGGTTACTAGCTCTTCTTCTCTCATGCATTATGCTTGGAAGGTCTCTTATGGATGGTATTTGCTAATTTTGGATGGATATTTATGCAATTAGGGGYTTATCTCATGGTTTCATGGATAAAGTAAGTGAATTTCTGTAATGCATTCTTATTCTATTGATGTTTAATGGTGATTTTTTTTATTTTATGCAAGACATCTTGTTTATTGAAACCCTAAGGGAGGAACATAAGTGCTTCTTCCTCTCAGAAGGTGATTTTTGCCCAAAATTTGTGAGGTGTACTTGTTAGGGTTAGAACCCTAAAGCCCTAAAGGGATATTACTTTAGGATTTTAGCCCTAGATAATTGATCTTGACCTAGTTGAAGCTACAATAAGGGAGGAATGGTTTCTAGGGCCCAAATGTGCTTGCACCCTAGAATTCCTTCTCCTCAAGATTCAAAGCCTAAGTTCCAAATGTACTTGCACCTTAGGGTTTGAATCCTACCTCTTGGTTTCAAGTAGGCCATCATTCAAGCTTAGTTGCATTTAGAAAATTCCATTCCCTAAAAGGAACTGACCTAAGAAGCTATTTTCTTGGTGAACTAATTGATAAACACTCTCTTTTAAAACTCTCAAGATCTCTACTAATTTTACTAACACTAACATTGGCAAACTCACTATATTTCTTACTATTGTTATACAAGTTTTCTACAACCATATGATAACACTCTAATTTTTCATATACACTCATGTAAAGGTGGGCTAACTCATTCACAAATAACATCTAACAATTGGATAATATTCTAGTGGATGTATGCTAAATTTTCATGGTCAACTGTTGCATTTTTTAGCACTAATTATTGTTGTTGTTACAAATCATTTATTGTTGTCATATAATTCTTTACTATTGCAAATTTGTAACAACCATTGCAACTCGTCTTTTCCAGTGTCCTAAGAGGTCATTTTTGCATGCTTTGACTTGTAAATTATTATATATATATGTTGCAAAGCGTTATTGTTCTGGGAAGGTACTCAAATAATCTTCCAACCTCTTCTTTTCCACAACCTAGACCAATCTTCCAGTGATCAAGATCGGTAGGCTTGGCTAATAAACATACTATTTGATATCTTGAGGTCACTAGGGAAGCCTCCATTGTGGTGGACATATTCCATCACTAAAACGAGGGAATTCCTTACTAAGCTGACAATGGTAGGTTCTTCCGTAGTTATGCAATATTTGGGAGTCTTTTGTTGGGATTTTCATAAGTACAAATTGTGTGATAACACTTACCATGTTTTTCTATAAATCAAGTTATAATCAAAGAATACTAGCAAAAAATTGTGCAAGAAGGGTGGAAAAAGTTTGTTCATGAGGATTTGAAAGGTGGATGGGGCATTGAAAAGACTAAAAGGCATCATGAAAAACTCAGAACATCCTTCATGTGTGTGAAAATATGTCTTAGGAATGTCCACCTCCTTCATTCATATTTGGTGGTAGCCGAAGTAAAGGTCTATTTTAGTGAATAATTTCAAAACATGAAGCTCATCTAAGAGATCATCAATAACTAGGATGTGCAATTTGTCTTTGATGGTAAACTTATTGAGACCAAAAAATTCAAGAAACATGTGTCAATTTCCTTCTTTCTTCAATACCATGGTTATTGGGGGGATAAGGGCTAGTACTAAGATGGATGACACTAACCTCCAACAATTCATAAATAATATTTTTCAATTTCATTCTTTTGGGAAAAAGGGTGCCTACAAGGGTGCACATTGGGTGATTTACTTCCTTGAATAAGTGGAGTACCATGATCATGCTCAACACATGAAGGTGGTAATCCACATGGTGTTTCAAATACCCATTGATGACTATTGAAGATCAACCGTAAATCTAGGTAAACTACCTGTGGGTGGCTATCCAAAACTTAAATGGCACTAAGTTTGACATTAATACCAAAGTGGGATTTCTTTAATAGCTTTCTAATATGGGGAGAGTTGATAATTTTCTAAGAAATTGAGCTAAAGCCCCTTGAGGGTATTTTTATGGCCTTCCTTAGTGAATATCATGTACAATTCCCTAAAATTCATGGTAACTAAACCCAATGTTTGTAATCATTTTTATCTAAACCCTACATCACAATGACCCATTTCGATAGAGAACATGTGGGATTTGATTTTATAGTCCCCTATCTTAAGTTTGACATTCTCAGATTTACCACCACATTTCATCATACCTCCATTGGTAATCATAATTTGAAAATTGTACACCACATAGACATAACAATATGTTTCTTCTACCACTTTTATATGTATAAAATTGTCAGTATTTCCACTCTCAATTAAAATAGTCAACTTTTGGTGCTTAATGTATCCAACCAACTTCATAAAGTCTCGATAAAACATGGAAGAAAATTTGAAGTTTTTTTAATGAAAAAGCTTCACGGTGGGTTCTTCATAAGGATCAAGGTTAAGAGAAATTATATATATATTCCAACTATTGAAATGTTTACCCTGTATAACAAAAGCTAAATGACAAAGAATTAATCATTGTAAATTTTAACTAGTTTATAATTACAATTTTTAAAATAAATATGAAATTGTTTTTTAAATGCAGGTTAAAAATACAAATAATTAGTCCTTATTATAAATCAAGTATTTTAATAAATGAAGTTAATTTTATTTTTTTGAATATTTTATTATTTATTATAATTAAATTAGTGGATGATTTGATTATTTCCCTTCTATAAGAAACATGGTTTTTGAGCTTTTTAATATAATTTTATTTGTTTTTTTTTTTTAATTTAATAGCCCGTGCATAAGAATTAAAGGTTTTTTTTAGCATTTTAATATAATTATATTTATTTTTTTCTTAATTTAGTAGCACAGGCATAAGAATTAAAGGATGTAAATGGTGTAAGTTGTTTTAATTAACTTTTTTTTGGAAATATGTAATGTACATTTTTCTTATAAGAAATACATTTATTAACATTATTCAACAAATCAAGCATATTTTCCCAAAAAAAAAAAATGTAATGTGTCTATTTAGAGGTTAGGAATATAAAACATATTAATGTTATATTTTAACTTGTATTTTTTCTCTCCTGTATCGGGTGTTCGGGAAGCGATCAGCCTCATGGTTGGCGCCGGGCATTATTTTCTGCCAATCTCTCAACTAAGCTCTGGCTCTCTGTGCATTACTCCCTGTAGTTCTTCGGCCTTTGCTCCATGAAATTTGGCCATCCCCCTCCCGCTTCTTCTTTCCTTCATCCCGCCGACTCCCCTTTCTCCGCTTCCATAATGGCTTGTGGTGGTAGGTCCAGACACGGGCATGGGAGAGGAAACTCTTCCTCAAATTTTCGACAGACTGGTTCACGTTTAATTGTTGTGGCTAAGCAAGCCGCAGAAGAGTATCGTGCCGATACCCCTCTTAACATTCAATATGAATTTGATTTGGTGGATGCCGACGCCCGAGTTCTTCATTGTTACTGAGGGAGAAATTCGAGGAGAGGTCAGCTCATGGATCCAAGATACAAGGGGGGTTCGGTCCTGGGAGTCTCATTACTTTCGGACCATAGAGCTCTATTGGCACATGAAGATGATTATGGGTTGGGCGCTGGCAGATAGAAAGGAGGAAAAGGAGGAGCTCGCCCTCTAACTGGGTGAAATTCAAGCACAAATAATTCTCCTAGACACAAAGCTCAATCTCTTGGGAAAGCAGTTAACGGTATGGACCTGGAAGCAACCACCGTGCCCACTGCTCAGGTGCACCAGGAAGCAGGACCCTCTCACTCCTAGTTATATATGTTTCTTTTCCTTTTGTCAATTTTCATCCAGATTTCTGGACAAGGTCATGGGGCCTATCATAAACAGTCCTTAGATAGACAGTCTTCTAGTTATCTTTTCAGGCATATTATTTGCTTCAGTTAAAATAGTAGTAGTTTTTCCAACTTATCAAACAATTTCCTTATAAAAGTATAAACAAACAATTGCATTGTTGCTAATATGGTTTCCCCAATGACAGATAACAACAAGATTTTTTTACCTCTTTATCTGATAATATAACTTGTTAAAGATTATTTCACAAAAGAAAGTTTGTACTTTTGCATATACAATATAAGTGTTTTCTAAGTTACACTTTTACATATAGAATATATTAATTAACAATGCTTGAGAATAGAAACTAGCGAACCAGGTACATTTAAGTGTTTTCTAAGTTGCACTTTTACCTATAGAATATATTAATTAACATTGGTTGAGCACAGAAACTAGCGAACCAGGTACATTTGTTCATACTCAAATATCACAGTTTCCAGCATAGGAATTAGTGAAACAAGTACAATTGTTCATAAAAGCACATCATAGGGGAAAAGAACATAGGGCATATAAATGCTTCTGATCGAAATGTTGCCTTTGCATATAGGATATATTAAACAGTTGTTCATGCTCAAATATCACATAGGAATTAGTGAAACAAGTACAATTGTTAATAAAAGCACATCATAGGGGCAAAGAACATAGGGTATATAAATGTTTCTTATCTAAATGTTGCTTTTGCATATAAGATATATTAATCAACAACAAGAATATATAGTGAACCAACAACATTTATCCATAGTAAAACATTAAAGTGGGTGTCTATTTAAGGAGAAGGAACATAGGATATATAAGTGTTTATACTCTATGTTGTTGTGTCTTTATCTTTAGGATATATTAATTTAAGGATATATTAATTTATCATGACGAAAAAAATAGCAAACCAACTACATTCATTTACAACAAAACATTAAAATCAATATTTGGCTAAGAACTAGTGTTGAAAATTGTTGTTAACATTTGTCTATCAAATTCAATGAAAATTATTGTTAATATTTATCCATCAAATTCAAAATGCGTGATGATCAAATGTTTTTAATGTTCACTTTACTTATTAAATACAAAATCTGATGATTTAGTATTTTTATTGCTCTTTAATTTACATTTATATAGATTAAATTAATTGTTTTGTTTTTAGTTTTATAGAAATTTCACACTCTTCAATTTTAAATTCATAACAAGGGGAACTACAAAGCAGCAAGCCCCTACCCTGAGTGGTAGCTTAAAGCTTTTGACATCAAATACATTGGATTTAGTGTACAACTCAATGCCTTCACATGCTCAAAATGTAAACTGATACCCACTGCTCAAAATGTAAATATAATGCATTGAATTGTCAAATAAGTGTAGGTATTTTCGGTGTGCTTGCATAGATCCTTTAATGCATTGAATTGTGAAATACATGCAGGTATTTTCAGTGGGCCTACTTAGATCCTTTAATACATTGAATTGTGAAATACGCGCAAGTGTTTTATGATGTTGCTTTGGTTCATATGATTGGAAGGAGTGAAGTGGATACAAATGTTCCGCATAAGAAGCTTGTCACCATGTTATGTAAGAAAACCTTGCAGGTCATCTGACATTAGACATAACATTAAGTCGATGGCAATACTCCCACTTCAATTTATAGTTAAGTATCAAAAGAAATGGGAAATAAATCACTTACATAAATCATTCAAAAGAAAGATCTCTACCATCGACAAAGGCAAATCAACATTTAACAAATTACAATAAACAATATTTCTGGATTTGAAACCCATCGTTTTAGGATTGAACATTAGTATTTTACAATGAAAATGCATTCAACACCATTTTAGGATTTATTAAACTTTATTAAAAGTTACAAACTCCAAATTTATTACACTTTATGGAAAGTTACAAGAGATCAATTTATTAATTTATTACATTTTATGGATTTAAGTTATAAGACATCAATTTATTAGAAAAATTGTTCTCGAGAAGAAATAAGTATAATTTATTTGAAAAAGTATTATTAAAAGAAGAAATAAGCTTATATTGCACCAACTTAAATAGCACCGACTTAAATAAAGAGAATATTTTTTTATATATTATAAAAAAAAAAAAAAAAAAAAAAAAAAAAAAAAAAAAAAAAAAAAAAAAGAAAGAAAAAAATAGAAAAATGGTTGCAAGTTTTTGTTTGGTATTTTTGTTTTTCTCATGAAAATGAAAATAGGAGCACTTCATGGTTACGAGGCTTACTTATCACTGCCAGGAGGCATGTCACAAGCCATCCAAGTGCCACAAGGGCCATCTACAAAAACTAAGTTAGCTAATGCGTTGGTTCATCATGTTCAATAGGTAACATGTGCTTTTTGCAAGTGGATAGATGGAAACCATGTGAGAAGAAATGCATGTAAATTTGTTGTCAAATTTTCAATATACCCACCCGTTCATCATGTTTGACAGGTAACAGGGGATTTTTTGCAACAGGTAACATGGTTGTTTTTTGCAAGTGGACAGATGGAATCCATGAAGGTACTCCATTGAAGGCAATACTTCTTCCATGGCTACTAGGAAAGGAGGGGTTTCAAGTTCGAAGCCCAGGGTGAACAGTTCAATGGCTATAGGCAAGGAGCGGTTTCAAGATCAGAAGCCACAGGTTAGTCTTGGAGGTACTGTTGAAGGAAGATCGTCTTCCATGGCTAGAGGCAATGGAGGGGTTTCAAGTTCGAAGCCCAAGGTGATTAACTACTATGCATTGCAACATAGGACTTGTAACTCATAGGAAGGGAAAATTTCCTTTAACAACAACGAACATCGAACACCGAGTTAGTGGCAGATGCATCCCACCTTTGTTCATGTGGGTGGGCACTATTTCCTGGAAGCGAGTGATGCAAAAGGATATATTCAACTAACAAGGATGCTCAAGTCCTTATTAAAACTTATTTAAAGAACAACTATGCAATTGGGTTTTCTTCATGTTGAATTCGATTCAAGGGTTATTCTATGTTTCATTGTCCATGGTTTAACTATTTGTGTTTATCTTTTTTCCCATTTTAGCACATGATTTAGGCATTCCTGCATTGATATTGTCACTTGATATGTATTTGACTCGATTTATCTACTTTGGATATTTGTGGACCTTAACATAATGCCTTTCCTTCTTTCAGCCCTGAGCATGAAGGTGCCCATAAGTATTTTGAAGTCATTCCCAAGATTTAATGATAGTACAAGTTCAGATGCATCCCACCTTTGTTCATGTGGGTGGGCACTATTTCCTGGAAGCGAGTGATGCAAAAGGATATATTCAACTAACAAGGATGCTCAAGTCCTTATTAAAACTTATTTAAAGAACAACTATGCAATTGGGTTTTCTTCATGTTGAATTCGATTCAAGGGTTATTCTATGTTTCATTGTCCATGGTTTAACTATTTGTGTTTATCTTTTTTCCCATTTTAGCACATGATTTAGGCATTCTTGCATTGATACTGTCACTTGATATGTATTTGACTCGATTTATCTACTTTGGATATTTGTGGACCTTAACATAATGCCTTTCTTTCTTTCAGGCCTCAGCATGAAGGTGCCCATAAATATTTTGAGGTCATTCCCAAGCTTTAATGATAGTACAAGTTACTTCTGTGAAGAAGCCATTCCCAAGATTTAATGATAGTACAAGTTACTTCTGTGAAGAACCCAAAGGAAAAATGGAATTATGGTGAAGGATTTGATTCCAAATTGAGATTAAGGGTAACCATAAATCCTTCTGAAAATTAAATATCATTAAACCAAATGAGGCATTCAAAGCCGAATGTCACTCGGGATTCAAGTAGCAGTCTCCACGGAAGACATGGGTGGACAATTTTAAATGAAGATATTAGTTACCATTCAAAAACTTTAAGCCACATTGATATTCCTGGTACTAAAAAATGGAATTTATGATTCTATTGAATTGACTGTTTCTGATTTCAGGTACATCTCTTTCTAGATTGTTTCAATTTTTACAGAAAATCACATCCTTGTATATGTTTATATTTATGTTTATATAAATTTTTATTTGTTTATTTATGTTGGTATTTTCATTAATAATAGAAAAGAGTTGGTATTTTCATTAATAATTGTAGAAAAAAGTTGGTATTTTCATTAATAATTGACAACCATATGCATGTTTTCATACTTCTTGCTATGAAAAGAATTATGATTTTTTTTGGAAGAATTTTCTTTGATGTGCAGTGGAGTTAGATGTCAAAAAAATATATTATACTAGAAATATATTGTACTAGAAATATATTCTGTAAGTATTGTATATCTCAAAACAATTGTGTACATACATAACAACTTGTTGACTGAAAAAATAGAATTTATGATTCTATTAATTGTAAACTGAATTGCATAGTAACTTGCAAGTTTTGTTTTTTGTTAAGTTCATTTTCCTTGAAGTGCCAAATTTTAAGTTTGGCAAAAAAATATGCTACTATTAATGTAAAATGAATTGCATAGTAACTTGTAAGTTTTTGTTGTTTAGTGCATTTTCCTTGAAGTGCCAAATTTTAAGTTTGGCAGAAAATATGCTATCGTACATCAATTGGAGCCTAGGCTGATAGAAAAGACTTGCTATATTATAGTTTAGAAATGTAACAAACAAAAAATACTAGCTCTATTTCAGTTTAGAAACTTAATGATTTTAAAAGTTTGTTTTATTAGAAGAGGAAACATCTAGACCTTAATTTTTCGAAAAATTGAGCAACAACTCAGACAATTGTAATTGAGTCACCTTGAACCTAGTCTGCAATGAATGTACAGGAGTTTGCTACATGGATCAAAGGAAATGGACACTGGTAGTTTGGAGCAACTATCCTGAAGAAAGAAACGAGAGAGGGATGTTATGGAGCCTCTATCCTGAAGAAAGAAAAGAGAGAAGAATGTTATGTGTGTCCAGGTGCTTTTCTATGGGACAAATAACCAACACGTCGTTTGCATGGTGGTGTAGGTGGAAATGAGAGATCAACAGAATGGAAAATGTGTTATGGGATGGGATAGGTACTATGCATTGGAGCCAACATTTAATGTTAAGAAGTAATGCTCTAGAATAATTTCTAGCATTACTTTGTCATGTAAAAATCAATACACAAATGTGTCCTTTAAAGAAAGGATAACCTAAGATATTGTTGTCTCTACCTTGAGAAGAGGCCAAATACGAGGTCAAGTTCGAAAGTTTGATTAAAATTGTATGAATCTCCAACTGAGATGGTATGAACCTTTGGAGATTTTGGTTAAAATTCATTGGTATTTGTGCCAACTAATTGCAAAACAAAAATTCGATTACTAATAGTCCCTCGGCCCCAAGGGCAGGGACTAAAAATGTATAGATTATTAAATTTGATAATCTAATATTTTTATTTCTCTTTACTTTACATTTACATAGATTAAGTTAATTGTATTGTTTTTAGTTTCATAGAAATTTCAGTCTTCAATTTTAAATTCATAAAAATGTATAGATTATCAATTTTTTAAATAATAGATTATTGATTATTTTTTAGGGTCCATAATAATAGAATTAAGGAATAAAAAACACATTTTTAATATGAATACAAAAACAAATTGATAGAGTGTTAATTTTAAGTTTATAAAAGTTTTTTAATAAGAGGTTAATCATTGTTTTATAATGTCCAAAGAATCAAGCAATTTTTTTTTCAAAGGAAAAAAAAACGTAACTTTTATTAAGATAAATAAAAATTACAATTTGATTCATGCACACATAGTGAAAGTATTCAGTATAATAATGCTTTCAACCACAAGAGGAAGAAAACATCAGTGAAACGACCCTCAAAGAGTGGCCCCAGAATAATAGAAGATCCACCAATCGCAGCCAATAAAAAAGAGGAAAAAAAGCAGGAAGAGAACCCAGACGGACCAGGCCAGAGTGGAAAATAAAACCTCTCAAAAAATAGGTCCAGAGGGGAAGCATTAGAGTCTACAAAGAGGAAACTAGAAATCACACACCCTTAATGGAACTCAAAGTGTTGACCAAGTCTGACATCAAAATCAACATTGGACGCCCGCAGAGAAAGGGCCTCAAAGTTTTGAAAAACCTCGAACAAAAAACCCCAACCTCCACTCCAAAACCCATAATCAAGGGGGACACAGGGATCCCCAACCACCAATACCACTGAGAAAAAACATGACAATACATCAAGCCCTGAACATACCAGCTGGGACGAATTGGTGAGTTCCAACCCCAAAGCAATCTTTTGAATCACTCCCGCACCTACTAAAGGCTGGAGAAAAAATGGCCAGCAATCCACATACTACGGAAGCAAGTCACCAGAAACACATATCTGAGATTTAATATTCAAACTAATAGTCATCAAACGACATCCTTGCAAACAGACCCACATACTCTCAATAAAAAACGGATCTCCTCCAGGGCACTATCACCAACACAGATCTTAAGCTCAGCGATAAAAAAACATCGAAAACCAAAAAACAACTCCCCGTAGGAGAAAGAAACATATCACAATGATCCTGATCTAGATTATATGACATCTATCTCAAAACACAGTCTCAGATCTGAAGATTCACGAACCAGATCCGCTCACGGGTGAGCGCGTCCATCAAAGAACTAACCAGAAAAAAATTAGAACTGCTCTAAAGGGAGTAAGTCCACCACCAGAGAAAGCACCCAATGTTTAGAAATATTGGCGTGAGAGAGACGCAACAGTAGGAGGTGGATCATCTGCGGACCGGCTTGCGGCTAGGGAAACCCTAGCTGCAGAGCACTCAAAACTTTTCCCCTCGTAACTCCGACTGAAAAAAAACACCGAACAGGCACAGGAAAAGCCGATCTGTCTTAGAGAAAGCACATCCACAAAGCTAGATCAATCTCCTACAAGGCGCGAGTTCCAGAACACGAAGCCAAAACAACCCAGGTCTCCCAGGAAAGATGCGGCATGTAAACACTCTCGCTTACATCATACTCGACGGAGAAAGTCTAGGGCTCTATGGCGAGGGTTTCATCAGTTGCAGATCCCCCATCCAAAGAATCAAGCAATCAAATATACATTTTCAATATAATACAATTACAAATAAAAATCAACATAAGATGAACTAAATTAAAAAATCATAATTAATATTGAAAAATTCAATATAAATTTATATTAAAAATAAATTACACCAATTACATCCATAATTAAAATTAAAATTAAACAATATATGTTTAATTGATAAGCTAGTGGCTTTTACAATATCTATAAGATGACTATCCAAAATCATAATATCTCAATAAATAATCGAAAATAACATAGTGTCTAAAAAATGTAGATACTAACACTATAACCAATCTTAATAATTATAAATAAAGTTTTTAAATTTGCTAATTATTCACTTACAAGTATAATATTATGAGTGAGGCTACTTCCAATTTTAAAGTAGAGAACAAGTATGGCCAATAAGATTTTGTATCTTTCTTTAAAATATCAATAATTAAAATTTAAGATGAATATTTTTAACAAATATGTGATTAAATAAATAGATGGTTGGGATGGATCTAGGTTAGGATTCATCCAATCAAGCATAAATGAGGCTTTATTTGCAAATAAAATTGAAGATTTATGATATGGGAACTATGATGAATGATGTGTTAGAATCACAACTCAAGAGTTGTGTAGAGTTTTAGTTGTAATGAAAATATATTGGGTTATTTTGGAGTGATAATGGTTAATACTATTGTATTCATAATGATTTTTGATATATATTGTATTCATATAATTGTTTCCCCTAATGTTGGATTTAATGCTTGTAAATGTTGTTCCACTGCATCCATATGCCAAATTCAAGATATTCTAGGCCACTATAAAGTTTTTCATATTTTTTGAAAAAAGATAGGCTTAAAAATTTCATGATTGTTTTAAAAAAAATGGAATAGAAACAAAAACAAAACTATATTGATGTGGAGATGAGAATGCAATACCTCTCCAATAAAAACCATACCAACCAATTATAAAACATAATAGGGACAACTATTTCAAAACATATTATATGAGAAGAYTGTTTTTTGAAAAAAGAYAGKCTTAGAAATTTCATGATTGTTTAAAAACAAAATGGAATAGAAAAAAAAYGAAACTATATTGATGTGGAGATGAGAATGCAATACCTCTCCAATAAAAACCATACCAACCAATTATAAAACATAATAGGGACAACTATTTCAAAATATATAATATGAGAAGACATCACATGTAGAAGTATGCATACACTTTCCATATTAATCCATCTCCATTAACACATATTGAAAAATAAAAAAATTTCACATATAGCCTGTAGTGTCTAATTTAGAATGCATAGATCATTATGTACCAAATACCCTAATTAACATAAAAATATAAAGAAGAAGTAACTTTATTCCTTGAGAATGAAAGATAAAGAATGAATGAGAAGCCTCTTCGAGGGGACAACCTCCTTTTACAATATAAAAAAAAATGTACAAGATGAGATTATCTCTAAAACTAGGTATCATTGGTATATATAGGAGACAAAGGGTACAATTACAATAAATGACATATCTAACCAATAATGACAACACTAATATAATAATACAAATTCAATGTCTCAATATCTAGGGCTTAAAATGCTCCTCACCTTCCAACAAGTCTTTTCCTCGACACTTGATTAATTATGGATGTTTTTTACATAAAGAACTCATCTTCCCATATTTTATCTTCTATTGGAAATTTCTTGCACTTGATGAGGTATTTAGTAATCGCTCAATTCAATAGTTTTTGGTTACATGTTTCAAGGATTGTTTTAGGTTCTAGTATCATCTTTCCTTCTTCATCAATCTATGGATAAATAGTCTAAACATGGATCTTATCATCAATAAAATTATTTAAACAAGAAACATGGAAAACCAGATGAACACATGAAGATGGAGGCAACTACAATTTGTAATACATATTGTCAATCCTCTACAACACCTTATAGGGACCATAGTGCTTGGCTACTAATTTATTGTCCTTATTTTGGTTATTGAGGGAAATTTGTTTATATAGTTGCAACCTTAAAAATTCCCAATCACCCAAGTCTTCATAGTTTGTTTCACTACAATGTTGATAAACTTGTTGTTTCATCCTATTTTTTGCTATAAACAAGTTGTCCTTCAATAATTGGAGAACCTCTTGTTGATGTTTTATGTGATCCTCCACTACTTGAACCTTATATTTCCCACTAAAGGGTTATGTGTCAAATGGAGGACGATACCCATAAAGTGTCATAAATGGGGACATTTTAGATGAAGTATGGAAGGAAGTGTGGTACCACCATTCTTATCAAGGTAACCACTTGACCCATTGTCTCTATTTATCAGATGTAATGCAATGGAGATAACCTTATAGATTCTTATTCACATTCTCAGTGTGTTCATCAGATTGAGGAAGATAAGATGAGTTGTGAGAAAATCACGTACCCAAATAAGAAAATAGGTCAACCCAAAAATTACCTGTAAAAATTGGATCTCTATCACTTACAATAATCTTGGGGTTTCCATGTAACTTCTAAATTATTTCCATAAATGTTGTAGCTACTATGCTTGCTTTAAAAGGATGAGAAAGAGAGCAAAAATGGACATACTTTATGATTCAATCCATCACCACCATGATGGCATTCTACCACCATGATGACATTCTTTCCTTTAGTCTTTGGTAGACCTATAATAAAATCCATTGAGACCTCTTCCCAATGCTAGCTTGGTATGGATAATGGTTCTATAAGACCTAAGGTATTCATTGTCTCTCCTTTTTTCTATTGGAAAACCAAAAATTATACCACAAAATTTTGAACATTGGTTTTAAGACCTTCCCCCCCAAATTATGTCTTGATCCTATGGTAAGTTTTCATAAATCCTGAGTGTTCCCCTGTAGGAGAGGTGTGTATTTCCAAAAGGACCTTATTTTGAGTTTGGAATTCTTACATAAGTATAGGAAATCCTTTTACCAGAGTGAATCATTATTCCACACAAATGTATCTTATGCACTAGGTCCTATTGCAGTTGTTTAATAATCTGCAATGCCTTTTGGTCTTGCTATCATTATTCCACCCAATCAACTCGTATAATAGAAATAACACAAAGTAAGGCCTCCATGTTTTCTTCTTTCCTTGAAAGTGCATCCACCACCACATTTTGTTTCCATTTTTTATAGATAATTTTGAAGTCATAGACTAGCATATCTGTAGTTGCCCATTTTTATCGCTCTTCTTAAGATAGTCTTTGTTACAAGAAGTATTTCAAACTATCATGATTTTCTTTGTACCTTGAGGTGTCTTCCTATCAGGTAAGGGTGTCATTGTTTAACTACAATTAGCATGGACAAAATTTCTTTATCATAAATGGGTTTAAGTAAGTCCCCTCCTTTAATTTGGCAACTTTCAAAAGAAAGTATTCTTCCTTCTTGCATAAAAACTACACCAATGCCTTGTCCTAAGGCATCCCACTCCACAATAAAGGCTTTTGAGAAGTCAGGTGTGGCTAAGATAGAAGTTCTACACATATAGCCTCATGATTTTCAAAAGATTGGGTTGCCTCTTGACTCCAAAAAAATGCATACTGTTTTAATAATTTTGTTAGAGGTGTTGTTATTCTACCATAGTTCTTGAAAAAATTTCAGTAATATTTCATTAATCCTAAGATTCCTCTAAGATTCTTTGGGCTGTGGGGAATTCAACTTTCCACCATATATTTAATTTTGTTAGGGTCCACTTTGATGTCCTCGTGAGAGAGAATATGACCCAGATATTCAACTTCTTGAATACCAAAGGCACACTTAAAGGATATACATATAGTTTTTTCTCCTCCAATTTTTTTAAGATCCTGTCAACAAGTTACCTGCTCTTCCCAATATTTGTTGTAAATTAGTACATCATCAAAAAATACTAGCATAATTGTTTTGAGTAATGGTTTGAAAATAGAATTCATCAAGCTTTGAAATGTGGAAGGTGCCTTAGTAATGACAAATGGCATCGCCAAAACATAATAATGACCTTCATGTATTATAGAAGATGTTTTGGGGATGTCTTGTTCCCTCATTATGATTTGATGATAACCTTAATGAAGATCCAACTTGGTAAATAAATTTTCTCTTTGCAATTCGTTTATGATAGGAATAGGAAACTGATCTTTAGTGGTGATCTTGTTGAGCTCTCTATAATCTAGACACATATTCCATAAATTGTTCTTTTTGTTAGCCATCACCATTGTTGAAGAGAAAGAACTTTGGCTAGGTCAAATGATGTTGGCCTCTAACATTTCTTGAACCATATCCTCAATCTCACTCTTTTGGGAATATGGGTGTTTATAAGATATGATGTTAGGTGGTGCACTTCCCAGTTGTAAGTGAAGAACATGATAGTGCTCTTAAGTAGGTGGAAGACCTTTTGGTATCTCTACAAATACTTTGGAATGATTGTTGATAACTCTTTGGAGATCCAAGGAAACAGAGAGTTTATTTATTTGAACTTATTGTGAGCACGATTGTGTAATTACACAATGGTGTCCATTTTTAACACTTTTGTCATGCTATTGGAGATTATCACTTTAGATGATTTCCATTGGATACCTATGAGTTCAAATTCTTTTCCTTTAGAGGAAAGTCTCACGAAAATTTATTAAAAATAAGGAGTCAATGTTACCAATGATTGCAACCATTAGACCCCTAATATAACATCAACACCTACCATTTGGATTGCAATAATTAATAAATACTCCCTCATATTGAGCTTAATACTATGAAACTTCCTGATTAATTAATGATACCTCCATATACAATAATTACTTGAAACTCTACTAGTGGATATATAAAGAAATTAAGAAGTTTGGCTAATTTCTAGTTAATGAAGCTATGAGTACTATTAGAATCAATCGATATTGTTACATTTTTATTTTAGATATATCCTTCTATATTGAGAGTTCAAGGAGTGGTAATGCCAACCAAAGAATGACAAGATATGGTTGGAGTAGTCTCCTCTATTTCTTGAGATGGTTCTAATTTTTGTTATTCTTCTTCTTCACAATCATAAAATAATTTATTCTCACTATATTTTTTCCCTTTACCATACTTACTATCACAATTGAAACATAGCCCCTTTTCTCTTCTTTCATCCATTTGTTGAGTTGTCAAACTTATAGGTTGATTGAGGCTAGAAGTGGTAACATGGACCTCTATATAGGTGTTAGGGATAACCCTTCTAGTATCGATATTCTTACTTTCAAATTTCCCTACCATGGTAAAAGCATTCTATAATGATTTGGGCTCCAAGAGATGTACCTCATGTTGAATGTTCTCATTTAAAGTGCGCATAAATATATCCAACAAATTATCCTCTGGAATTTTATTCACTTTAAGACTCAACCTTTGAAAGTGTTTAATGTGTCTATAATTGGAACTTGTTGACATGGGCATAATTGTTGGGTAGGTGTTATATTTTTTACATGTGTGTGGAGGGGTGCATCATATTTGACGACTACATCTGACGATCCCTCCCTAGTAGTTTTCTTTGTGTCAAGTGCACCCCGAGCACTTTCCTAGGGGTGTCCCAGGGGGGGGGGAAGATTTCCCCCTTGGTTACACAGAGTGTTCGGCTCCAGGGCAGCGCCCCAAAATTTTTATTTTGGGGTGGTTTTTTCTATGTTAAGGTTTTTTGCTATTTTTAGCAATTTTCTAAATTAATCCTGGATTAAAGGATTATGGTTTTGGTAGCTATGAAAATAGAGTTTGAGTTGGATATTGAAAAATATGAATCAACAGAACAAGATCGATTACAAGAAGAAGAACCTCATACTCCAGTATTGAGGATATCAATGGGGGAAAGAAAGGAACCAGAAAGGTATAGTCCACCTTATTTGCATGCTAATTTTTCTTTATCTATTAATGATGATGATACTAGAATTGTCATGGAAGTAGTGAGTTCATAGGATAGTAAACTCTTGAAGAAATCCATGGTTGAAGAGATGGATGACTTGGATAATAATGAGGCATGGGATCTAGTTGAGTTTCCAACTAGAAGAAATGCCATTGGTAGCAAATGTGTGTTTATGAATAAGTTGAATGCAAAAGAAAAAGTGGAGAAATACAAAGCTCTGTTAGTAGAAAAAGGTTATTCCTAGGTAGAGGGAATTGACTTTGATGAATTTTTTTCTCCCGTTGCCAAGTTAACTTCTATTAGATTTATTTTATTTGTTGTTGCTTCTTTTGATTTTGAAGTAGAACAGATGAATGTGAAGAAAACATTACCACATAGGGATCTAGAAGAAGAAATCTACATGAAGCAGCCAGAAGATTTTGCAGTAAAGGAAAATAAAGAGTTGTTTTGTAAGCTAAATAAGTCACTATATGTTCTAACGCAATCACCTAGGATGTGGTACCAAAATTTTGACACACACATTCTTGGATTGGGATTTGTGAGAAGCGGGGATGATCATCGTGTATATTCCAAGCAAGTTGGTAATCAATTCATTTATATAGTGTTGTTCTGAAAATATCAAACGAGTTCAGACACCAACTTGATCCAAAATATCAAAAAAAATCTCATACCAATTCAGCCTGAAAAACCTTAGATGTCAAATTAGTTCATAAGAAAACATTAAACTTCCGACCAAATTCGGGAAATTGAAGATCAACTTGACTATTTGAAAAATATCATGTGAAAATTCTTATTTATCCATAAACTTCATTAACTGATAAATATAACATGCAAAAATAATGAGTTCCAAAATAGAGAGAAATAAACTACTTTATTAACGCTCAAATGCCAAAATTACAATAAATGGGCTTACACTGCCAAATTTAAAGACACCCTCAAAGTTTGTTATGCCAAACTAGAAACAAAGGGCACCACTAAATTCCTCATGAAATTATGAGAAGAATGAGTATAAACTCGACTATGTTCTGAACAGGTGCCCAAAGACCCCCTTTTTGAACGCATAACAAGACTATGGGTCTCATACATAAAAAATCGAAATAATACTTTCATACATAGAAATAATATCACCATCATATTCCTCTTGAAATTCTGAGAAAAATGAGTATAAAGACTCTATATTTCTCTCAAAGAAATCAATAGCAGACAAAACGAGACAAATCAAAAAAGGGAACACATCTTGCACGTAAAACGATGAAAATCAAAACTTGGTATGAATTTATATAGCACACATTCCAATGTTGACATGGAAATCCATGTCTCTTTGGGTCGGTCACATGAGTTTATATAGGGCTAGTCAGCCAAACCGACCCCCTATATACCTCGGCCACATTTGTTGAAGGTTGATGCATGTTCGTTGGTGGTTCCAACAAATGTGTTGCATGTGGCACAATGAATAGAACATTAAGTTAATGCATTGGGAATATTGGGCGGATGTCATGGTTTCAAGCCCTGCAAACCTCTCCCTCTTTGCCACATATTACATACAATATCAATTTAAATAATTCATTTTCGTTTCTTATAACAAACATTACACATGGTGCAATGGTAAGGTGCTCGATTATATAACGATAGATCACAAGTTTGAATCCCATGGAGACCATTTCAGATGGATAATCCCCTTTTGGCATGGTCGAGAGTGCTACGTGGCTTGCCCTCATTGGGCCACGTGGCACTCCACCATTGGTCCACGTAATACACAGTCAACATCTTGCCATGTCATTTGCCACTTGTACCTATATGGATATACCACATCACTTCCAACTATACCTATATAGATCTTCCACATCACTGCCAACTGTACCTGCCACATCATCGTATGAATGACACATGACACTTTTTTATTGGTCCAACTGGACCCTCAAAAATGCCATTCCTGGGTGACACATGGCAGCCTGTCATGTTGTCACGTCAGCATGACATCACTTTGTTAGTTGTATGAAATGTATGGATAGGGAACATGGCACCCTGTGGGACTTGCACGTGGCACCCCTGTTTTGACTTTTGCCATGTTTAACCAAAAATTCAAACAACCATAACTTTATCATACGAAATCCGCTTGAGATGATTTTTGTGTCGTTGGAAAGCTATCACCGAGATATACGTAATGAGGTTATTTTGAAGAGAATATGAGAAGATCAAATTTTGAGCATTTTGGATCCTTCTAGATCACTTTTGAGCGTTCTAGATCCTCTTGGATCAATTGTTGTATGTTTATGACATGTTTTTGGTAGGAAAGAACATGGATGTAATCAAGGAGGCGAAGTCACAACTATCCTCTAAATTTTACATAAAGGATCCCAGGGCTGCTAACTTCATTTTGGGAATGCAGATTAAAAGAGATCGAGCAAACATGAAACTCTTGTTGAATAAGAGAAAATATGTTGAGATGGTATTACAACGGTTTAATATGCATGAAATTAAACCAGTAAATGTTCTTATTCCTATATGTGTAAAGTTATCTACAGATCAGTGTCCCAAGACACTGGAAGAGGAAAAGGACATGTCCTGTGTTCCATATGCTAGTGAAATTGGCAGTTTGATGTATGCAATGGTCTGTACTAGACCAGACATTGCACATGCAATGGGAGTTTTGAGTAGGTATATGAAAAAACTAGGGAGGGAGCATTGAACAACAATAAAAGGGTTTTTTTAGGTATTTGTGTGGCACTTCTAGTTGTAAATTGTGCTACCAAGGAATACCAGGAATCGACAGAGTGTTGGACATACATGGATTTGTTGATGTAGACTAGGTTGGAGATCTAGATCACAAAATATCTACAAGTGGGTATTTTTTTAACCTATTTGGAGGAGAAATTTGTTGGATGAGAAAAATGTAGGCTGTAGTGGCACTCACAACTACAGAAGTTAAATACATGTCATCCAATCATGCAAGCAAGGAAGAAATATGGTTACATAGATTGTGTTAAGGTATTAGGTTGGTACAACAAATAGTAAGGTTATATTGTGACAATCAAAGTGCAATATTCCTTGCAAATAACCCAACTTATCATTCAAATACAAAGCATATTGATGTTCAATATCACTTTGTGAGAGACATGGTTGAAGACAAGAAGGTGTTGCTGGAGAAGGTTGACACTTTGAAGAATTTTGCAAATTCATCAACAAAGTCTGCAAGCACCAAGAAGTTCTCCTGGTGTAGAAAAATAACTGGCATTACTACCCTAGATTGTTTACTATGTAATCT
>SNQJ01S0096262.1:31656-54706 GCA_010110895.2 Picea sitchensis
AATTAACCTTTTTACCTTTGAAAAGCTCCTTATCTCTCCTTGTGGCTTCCCTGGCCACTGAAATTCACTTCTAGCCATCCCATCCTGTAGTGTTTCTCCTCTCAATTCCAATGAGCTATTACACTGAGAGGTTCCTCCAAGTAATGTGCCCAAAATGACCTCTTAAGTGAATTCCATTGACTTATAGCTCAAAAAGAGTCAAAATCATGGAAATCGTCGGAATGCAACGAAACCAAAGCCAACCTATGCGGAATGGCTCATAATGATGGAATATGATCATCAATGCAAGATAGACCCCACAATGCCTCTCAAATACCCCTATACTGACTCTAGCATCCATCTGGCTACTCTGGTCATCATAAATCTATGCCCTGTGATGATGTCCCAAAGTGGGGACATTACAGGTCGGGGACAACCGATATCATCTTGACATCGCCAGAAGGAGGCGAGTAATCGAAAGTACCCATCAAAGGTGGGCCCAAACCAATCCCCACCGTGACGACGCTAGGCTGAGGGTTATCAATCATCAGGACCGTGGATGCCCCCAATGAAGGGTCAGGCCAGGAGAAGGAAAATTGATCAATGGTTACGATTCGGCCCTCATGTGGGAACAACAAGACCTGAAAAACTATGGCAACCACTGCATGCATAGCATAGGTCCAACTCCTTCCTAACAACAATTTGTAGTCGAGAGGCGCATCGACCACTTCAACTTCGATGCACACGGTCTTCCATCCTAACTGTACGGGGAAAGAAGGGATGATTCCATGTGGTCTAAAAAAACGATCATCGAAAGAAGTAATAAGAGTATGTGATGGAGACACCCCAACATGCCAATGGCCTTTCAACACACCAATAGCCTTCCAACATGCCAACAATATCACACATGTCGAGGCACCCTCATGAACCTTCGTGCGGAAAATATTTCAAATAAACAATTTCGTGGGGTGAGCCACTACTATATGAAACACAACGTGGTATGGGAGACGAGGTTTCAAGTTGGTCGTATCAAAAATGATAGTTCTCGGATTATAGGTCTCAGTAGATCTTAAGGCAGCTAACAAAGCCTTTCTCTGCAAAGGGAAGCTCTGGAGGACCTCCAAATCAGACATCGCGTAAGGGGTTTGTCACAAATCCTCCACCACAGAGTAGTTCTGGGTAGCCCTCGCTTTTGGATTATGTGAATCTTTCTTGAACGCCCCTTTCGGGATGTGTGTCATTGTTTCACCCATCGTCTTCTCAATCTGGAGAGGAATAGATGGGTTTACGGATTCCTTACCCTTTTCAATAGTGTCTATCATTCCGTAATCGTGTGCCCTAGTTGCTATTTGAGCGTCACCTTTCATCATATAAACATTCGTGACCAAGGGATCACTAGAAGATGAAGGGGGTCCCTAATTTCCCCCATCTGCACTCATAGAGGCTTGAGTCAAAGTTTTCCCATGAGGAAATTGGTTCGTTAACACAGAAGGTTGTTGTTGTGCCAATAACTTCTGGGCCTCCGCAAGCCGAGGGCACACGTGAGTTGGATGGTCTTCTGTGCAAAGGTTACACAGATACTTCAATTTTATTTTCTTTGTGTTTCCCCCACCAACATTGTTGGTGGGTTTCTTATCCCCATTACCCTTCTTGTGTCACCGTTTCTTCTTTCTGTCAGGTTGTTGGTTGGACTTCAAGTTTGTCGACTACACACTATGTACATCTGACGTTTGAGTAGGGGGAGCAGCCGAACTAGAGGTTTCGTTGGCCACTATTTGTTGTATCGACAATTTTTGCAATTGATTTGACAACTGATCAGTGGGATTTGCTTGTGATGAACCAACAATGCCATCGACATGTGGTCCAGACTTGTGTCTGGCCTTGTCAAGGATAGACCATGGCGCATTTGGATAAACTTCATAAAGTAAACCAGACTGAGTGTATATTAGTTCAAGTTGTTGAGCTCTCATTATCACCTCTTCCTTGGAAAAGACTCCCGACGTTGCAATGTCCTTGGATAACTGAGCTACCAAATACTTAAGGAACCACTCCAATAGAAAATCCAGTGGAACCGGTACTTTTATCAAACTCTTCTAACGCCACCATTCTCGGATGTGATCTGAGATATTATCGACCTTTGTTTCCTCAAAGTTGGCCAACAATTCGATGTCAGCATCATATCTCACAAGTAGTTGGAAATAGTTGATAAAAACCATTGCCAAATCGCTAAAGCAAGAGTATCTTGATCAGTTGATCTCAATGTACCATTTTGCGGCACTCCCAATAAGAGTGCGTTGAAATAGACACAACTGAACAGAGTCATATCGCAGAGAGTTTGACGAGCACCATAGGTGAAACATGGTCACGTGATCACCTGAATCTTCATTAGGCTTACCTTCGAACTTTGTAATGTCCGAGGGAAACTTCGTCGGCATGGGAGGCCAATGCGGATCATGACAGATTGGGTCGTTTTATAGTCTTGATAAGTCTGGCAAATGTAACATCGCCATAAACGATAGTTTGGGTTGTTGACTATGTACAGGAAGAAAAGATCTTGAATTTTGACTGGCATCAGGCTGGAAGGAAAACTTAGGCTACTGATCAGGGTTCTCATAAATACCATGGCCTTGGCCATCAAATGGATATTATTTTTGTTGGGAACTCATCGATTGATTCCCGTAAGTGGACGTCGAGGGTTGGGTGAGGATTGATCTCTGTGTCGTGTTCCAAAGATTTTGGAAAGGGTTTCTCCTTGCCGATCCGATAGGCATAGGTACTGAGCCTTGCCCAGGGTTCCATTGACCATGGATGGGATTTCCCTCGATCGACATCCCTGACGAGGGAACTTCTCCTTGCCATGGATTCCAGATTCCTTGTGAGGAGAAGGCTCCTATGTTTTCCCCCTGTGTAGGAATAATACCCTGCATAGGATTTTGTGGTCCAAAACTAGGGTTGCCCTCGATCGGGATGGCAAATGATGAGAAAGTGTTGTTACCAAATGTGTCGAACAAATAAAATGACATTGAACCCACTAGTGTAGTGTAGGAAGAAGGTCCTAGACTACCTAATCTGAACAAGTTGTAGTTCATGTTCAGCCCGACGGGTTGCTGGGGAGCACCGCCGAGCGAAGGGGCCGAAGGAGGTATATGACCTCTACCATAAGGGAAAGCATTATAGGGGACTGAGGTTCCCCTCATGGATCCTTGTAGAGGAGTGTTTGATCTCCTTTCCCCTAGACCCATGGTTTGTAGGGTGGATTAGGTGAGGAAAGATTTCATATCAAAGTCAGGCATCCCATATGAAAATGGAGGACCCATCACATTCTATGTGAACGGTGCAGTGATTGTCGCCATAAACAGAATCAGACCGCTTCCCAAAGTAGAGGCAGTCGAGACCATTATGGTCCAGACCGCCGAAGGTGGGTTAGGAGGTGCAATGCCCCGAGTGGTAGAAGTCGTTGAGGGAGTGTGAGGACTCCTTGACGAAGTAGCAACATTTGCTTCCATTGTTTCTTGAAAGACTATCTGGTGATCGTGATGTGTTACCCTTGGAGGGGCAAGCTGTATCAAAAGTGGCACCGACAAGTCAGTGATCGAAGGGTTATATAGCCCAAGAGCTTCCTCTCCAAGGTCAGAAATAGTCGATTCCTCCAGATACGAGTGTTCTCCTCTCAGAGCTAGCTCGGGTACAGTTTCCTATGGCCCGGTCGCCTCAAATGACCCTTGTTGGTCAAGTCTTTGCCGTAATGGTGGCGGCGGTGGCTCCAATGTAACCGGCAATAGACCCTGAAGCCTTGGCGACCAATGGAGCTCTTGATATTCCACTATGTGAGAAGATCAATGACACAATAAGGATTTTACTAACGTTAAAAACCAACACACACTAGAAATGTTCCTATGAGGGAAAGAAAGAAAACCACTATCTAGTTGGAAGAACAGTTATGCCAGCCAACACTAGAGAAAATTATCAGTGCAAGTGTAACTCGAACATGGAATCACCCTCCGGGTATACTCTGCAAAGCGTGGCCTGACATCTGCCCTAGGTACCATGGTATACCCCCGCAGTCACCTGTGTAAGTCCCTAAAATAAAGGCAACTAGGTTTACAGCTCGGGAACAGTCACTAGGTCGGTGCAGTAGACAGTCGAGTGGACCGCAATGAGCATGGTATCAAGCCCAAAACCTATCGAGGGTATCGAAAGAAAGTGGTCCGGAAGACAACTGATGACCTCGAATGGATTCAAGATCCACGAAGCTCAGTGGAAAATGCAATTGACATTATCCCATGACAAGTCCTCTATATGTGTTCCCCACTATGCTTGGTTCGGCTTTGGAGGGATTATCTCCATTACCTTTCCGCACGCGACCTCGTGTTTAGCCCCTGTGTTAGAGGGGGGTCCCAGATAAATTTCACGTTTACTGTACTTTTTACACTCCCTGGCATTGACTCCAATTTTTGTTTGTAAGACTTGAAGAGTTTCCTATCCAACCTAAATCAAGGCTCTAGCCTGGACTAGTTGATTGACCCTACAAACATAAAGTATAGTTGATTTTAAATTAGCATTGATTTTAAATTAGCATTAATTTTAAATAGCTTGTTTTAAGTCAAGGAAACGACAATGAAACTAGTGGTGTTTTTTGAGAGAAGAAGAAGGAGAAACAAACGAAACTGAAATCAGAATTATTTCTATTTGAAAAATAAAAAGAATTTGCAACTAACTCTTTAACCAACTTTTCATAACTACTTTTTCTAAGATCTTTTAAAGGAAAACCTAAAATTAAATTTCACTCGACTACGAGCTACTTAATGTTCTAAGCAATCAGTAAAGAACTTAAGAAAATAACTCTTTCTCCTAATAAGCAAAATAATCAACCCAACTAGTTAACCAAATAAACAAAAAAGTGAAAAACTTTTTCTATTCTTTTTTATGCTTCAAACAAGAAACTTGAAATAAATTTTTTTTTATTTTTCTTTAAAGCAAGCGAAAGGGGAAAAAGTGAAAAACAAGAAAAGACTGAGAACTGACCTCTGGCCCACTATGGATCACAGGGAGTCATTGAAGACACCTAACAGGCTGATCAAAAAGACTTGAAGACTTGCTTACAACCCTTCCAAACTAAACACAAGAAATCTTTGAAAAGATAACAAAACTGACATCAAACCCAGGCTTCGACTGTAAAAATAGAGACATTGTACTTGATCAAGAAACCATGAGAAGTCAAACTTTAATGAGGGAAGAGGTTGAATGCCTCTTCTTAAAGAAAAATTTCTCGACATAAGCACGCAACTGACACTTCAACAACCTGTGTATGTACGTGGGTTGTCTAAAAGTAGGGTGCCTATGTACACGTGAAGACACACTATAGGCCACGTACACCTCTGTAACTCCTAAAAAAAAAAAAGACAAATAGGTAGACTGATAGAGAAGGGAGAAGTGGTATGGCACCAGAAGGTGACCAGAATCTCTTAAAGACTCAACAAACTCAAAAAGAAACTCAAAAAGTAAAAACCAATCAAACACCCATAAAATCCCCTAAAACCCTAGAGGCCTCCCCAGTATGGTCGCCAATTTTGCTATAGCGGGAAAACCCCCCTATGGACTACACTAGGTTTCAACATGTAGGCAGATCTAACCATATAAAAGTCTCATACCTTGTAACTACCCTGAATATAATGTGTTATAACTTAGGTCTGCATCCCTTGCTTCTCCTCTTATTTAACACTGCCTTTGTCATTTATTTTTATTTTTATTTATTGGTTCTCCCTTTACTAAGTATCTTGGTCCTTACTCATTTTTGAGTCATTGCACATGTCTGTCTCTATTTCTTGAAGGATAAATATATGTTGGATTGGGTTCAAATTAACTGTCATCATATTTTCCCATTGATTAATCTCACCACAGGTCCACCAAGTCTTTGTGCATACGCAAGAAATGTCCGTGGATAAACGCAACCGCTCAGAACGGTCATATTTGGGCTAGGGTTGTCTATATTAACAGGGAAAAGTTTCAATGGTAGAGATATATCAAGAGAATCAGATCGAGGGTTTTCATCCATTCAGGGGTGCAAAATCATGCGTATTTTAACATCAAGAGTCATCAGAACTCCCAAATTTCCTAAGACCCAAAGATAATTTGGGTCGTTCATCTACCATGACACGCGGCAAAAGATCATCTACTTCAGCGATTTTCACTTCGGGGGTTTTCCAAGCACAAACATTCGAAACTCCCAAAGAACCAAAGACCCAAAGTCCCAAAGTAAATATAGACCATCCATCAGACGAGACATGTGGTGACAGATCAGTTACTTCGGCGATTCTCCTTCGAGAGTTTTCCAAGAACAAACATTCGAAACTCCCAAAGATCCAAAGACCCAAAGTTTTGAAATGAATCTGGACCGCTCATCATCGATGACACGTGGAAACAGATCACGTCACTTTGGGGGTTTTCCCCCAGAAGATTTTCATGTTCACATTCGAAAGTCTCAGAGCCTAGACCTCCGAAGTAAGTCTGGACCATCGATCGTTCAATGTGACGTGGAGGCAGATCATCCACTTCAGTGATCTTCCCTCCGGGAGATTTTCATGCTTAAAATTTTGAAACTCCTGAAGCCCAGAGTACTGAAGCACGTGGCAACCATCATTTGAGACACATGGTGCTCTCATCGGTCATGGCACGTGGTGCTCTAATTGGTCATGGCATGTGGTGCACTCATAAGTCAAGACACATGACACTCATTCTGGGTCATTTTTGTTGTGTCATTTGCCCATTTCCACTTGACACATGTCACCCCTCTTTTCATGACACATCAGCAACCATGACATCACATGATGCCAGGACACCATGTCACTCCGGTCTTTTCTCTCCACGAGTTTCCCACACTTAACATGCATAAACTCCTAAAATCCCGGAACGTGGACTCCTAAAGTAAGAACAGACCATTGATCTCAAGTCAAGAAGAACCGTCGATCATTGCAACAAATAGTACTGCCTAGATCATAGATTGTAAGAAGATCAACGACCATACTTCATTGCAGGGACGCAAACTGCTCGGACATTAATTTTCTAGAGCGGTCCCACAATTTGAACCATGGTATTGTTGGAAGGGTACATGGCAGCTTGTGGTGGATTGCGGGCCCAAATGTTGTGTGGACCCAAACCACCCTCAATGACTTCCGCAATCATGTGCTCATCCCAATCACTACTCTCATTCCTCTCACCACCTGACACTTGTCCTCCACTCACCTCTATCATATTCACATCTCCTCTCACCTCTTGACATCTATCTTCACATGTCATCTACCCTCGTGTCCACTTATCCAGTCTCCCGATTGGGTGCTCGCCTCCACATCTCTCTTCATGATCGATGGGTCGTCAGCCATTATAGCGAAGCTATCTAGCAGGTACACATGGCAGCTGACGGGGTCAATGCAGAATACCCTTAGCTTCAGAAAGCTCAGACACAGAGGGAGAGTTAAGTCTCAGTCACAGGTTGGCGCAAATTAGTTCCATAACACTTAAGTGGGATCTTCTCACACAATTGGTTATCTCCAGTAGCCTCCAACAACTCGTAGACTTTCCATCGCTTGACAACAAAGCTCTTCTCTATCCATTGTCGGCCATTTAGTTCCTTCAACATACATCAGTTTAGTCTCAGAGATAGTAGTAGTTTTATTTTGAGTAAGTCCAACATTTTCCTAGATTAGATGCAAGAGTGGCCTTCTGTGTGAGATAAGAACCACTCTTGTTGATTAAATTTAGCATCTTAGTGCAGTTAATAATCTGTTTAATGAACAACCCCTAAGGACAGGAGCCTATGCAACTCTTTTAAATAGTCATTTTTGGGATATTGTAAGGTTCATATTTTTTAGGAAAGAATAGCAATACAACAAACTGGTTGGACCTGTTTATGCATGGATTAAATCTCTCTACCTGGTGAACATACTCTTGATGACAATGTTTCGTTCAACTCTTCATGTGTTTTTATTATTATCTTGAATACAATTTTTTATTTGTGCAACGTACATTTTATTTTCTTTCAGCTATTGTATGACTTATTTTTACTGATATGCAACGTGTCAGACATCTAATGCTTTGGTGAAGATTTTTTTTCTCCAACCTGTGGGATTTATTTTGTTTTGATACATGTTTAATGTCTTGAAATGATATTTTAAGTATTGAACTTCTTGCAACAGATTATTCATTGAGTAGTTTGTTGTTTCTCTCTGTTTTCTATTATTTCACCGGTCTGTTATTAGTGTGCCATCAGCCAAGGAGNTCTTGAAATGATATTTTAAGTATTGAACTTCTTGCAACAGATTATTCATTGAGTAGTTTGTTGTTTCTCTCTGTTTTCTATTATTTCACCGGTCTGTTATTAGTGTGCCATCAGCCAAGGAGGGCCCTCATCCATATCATTCTGCCAACCCAACCTTTCCTTTGTCTTGATAGAATAACCCTCTGACCAACCAACAAAAATTTAAAGAAACAATCATTCTAAACTGATAGGTGGCCTAGCTTTTACCTTTAGTAGTCAGGTGCAGATCTTAGGACCAACATCTTCTGGCACCGTTGTCGGGGAACGGAGTAACGAAATATCTTTCCCTGGGAGAACGACAATTATTAGATCTGATCTTTGATGGTGAACAAAGACTATATGCATTCAGATCGCCTATCATTCACCTGGCGACTCCATGGTTAAAGAATCCAGTGGCGACTCCACGATTTTAAGAAGTCATAGTTTCAGATGGATGCCATCTTGGATCAGATGTTTTCTCCTTTAAATTTATTTGTTGTTCCTGGTTTTCCAAATGTTGTTCCTACTATAGATGAGTGGGGTGATTGTTTGCCTAGATTTAGGGAACATAGAGATGACAAAACTGTTGAGCATTTGCTTGAGTTCCATGACCTCATGCAGCAGTGGGGAATACATCATGAGGATGTACTAATGATGATGTTCATGTACTCGTTAGAGGGATATGCTTGTGAGTGATATTGATCCTTGCCCCCTGCTAGCATCTCTTCCCTAGAGCAGTTCCATGCTACATTCAATAAGAATTGTAAAAGGTTTTTTCCGGCTGATTTACTTTTTTAGAACTGTTGTGAAGAATTTGAATCTCATATTCGAAATTCAATTATTAGTTCTTATAGTAGTGAAAGTAAAGGGGAATTTTCTGTTGAGGAAGTGGAGGAAGATTCAATTACATATGAGTCTTCTTCTGATCCTTTTATTCAAAAGGATGATGTTGGGAATTACATTAATGATGGAATTAATGATAACAAGACTTTGGATACATCTTACATTATTCTAGGTGACTCAGATAGTCATTGTTATGATACATCTATTGTTCTATGTTCTCATAAAGATTTGATTAAATGTGAGGAAAGTGATGTTGAAGGTCATGAGCATGTTTTTCCCCTTCCTTCTGAAATTGTTGAGCAACAGGAAATCCATAAGTCTGAAGATGACATTCTGGAGTTGGAACAAGGACAAGCCAACAATGCAGGAGACATACCCATTCATTTCAAACAACAAGATGAGCAGTATCAAGGGTGTTTTGCTTCCCTTTATGGTTGTGAATTGCATGACTTTCATGAGTTTTTTCAATGAGGACAGGAGCAACTCAGTCTTATTTATAATGAAGATCTCACACAACAACAAATTTGTTCTCTCAACTAGTTGGAGGCTTTTCATCAGTTTCAAGATGTGATAGTGAGATGGATGGATTCTCATTTTTCCAAATTCACAAAGGTTGAAAGTTTTACCATGATCGTCATTTGCAACTATAAGTACCAGATTCCTGCCAACTTTTTTTCGCGTTTCATATATCCTCTTTGGATTATTCTAAAAAATGACCTGCACGTAGTCATGATTATTAGTCAAATGTTTTGTTGGTTTCATTGGAAGTGGAATTACACATGATTAGGTTGGTTTTCACTTGAATAGAGTAGGTAGTAGGAGAATAAGTTCGTAGTTCGAGCATTTAATTTTTAGTTCAGAGATTGTTTTTCAGTATGTTGGTGTTCAGTAGCTTGTTTGAATAAGAGACTCCATAGGCCAACAAAGGCACTTGGGTTTTAGTTGAATTTTCAAGTTTTAGTAAGACTCCATAGCCCAACAAGGCACTGGGGTCTAGTTTCAATTTTTATTTCAATAAAATGCATGGTTGAGGGATAGTATTAGATACGCAAGGCTGATAGACAGAACGAGGGTAAGTGATGAAAGTTAAGAGCAGTTATCTAATCTCAAGGCACTGATCTACAGTTCTTAGAACCTCACAGGGAAAATATATCCCTAGTTGGAGCCGATGTTATAACCTAGGTATGCATCCCCTACTTCTCCTCTTGTTTGACCCTGCCTTCGTCATTTTTTATTTTTTTTTACTGGTTCTCCCTTTACTAAGTATCTTGGTCCTTATTCATTTTTGAGTCATTGCACATGTCTGTATCTATTTATCGAAGGATAAATATATGTTGGATTGGGTTAGAATTAACTGTCATCATATTTTCCCATTTATTAAGCTCACCATAGGTCGACCAATTCTTTGTGCATACGTAGGAAACGCCCGTGGATAAACGCAGCTGCTCAGAATGGTCATATTTGGGCCAGGGTTTTTGAAATTAATAGGGGAAAGTTTCAAAGGTGGAGATCTATCAAGAAAATTAGATCGAGGGTTGGCATCCATTTGGGGGTGTAGAATCATGTGGAGTTTAACATCAAGAGTCATTAGAAATCCCGAACTGCCGAACACCCGAAGAGAATTTGGGTCGTTCATCTACCATGACACGCAACAAAATATCATCTACTACGGCGATTTTCACTTTGGGATTTTTCCAAGAACAAACATTCAAAACTCCCGAAGAACCAAAGACCCAAAGTCCTGAAGTAAATCTATACCATCCATCAGACGGGACACGTCGTGATAGATCAGTTACTTCGACGATTCTCCTTCGGGAGTTTTCCAAGCACAAACATTCGAAACTCCCAAAGAGACAAAGACCCGAAGTTCTGAAATGAATCTGGACCACTCATCAGCAATGACACATGGAAGCAGATCACGTCACTTCGGGGGTTTTCCTCTGGAATATTTTCATTTTTCACATTCGATAGTCCCAAATCTCGGACCTCCGAAGTAAATTTGGACCATCCATTGTTCAAGGGCACGTGAAGGCATATCATCAACTTCGACGATCTTCCCTCCAGGATATTTTCACGCTTAAACATTTGAAACTTCCGAAGCCCAGAGTGCTAAAGCACGTGGAAGCCATCATTTGAGACATGTTGTGCTCTCATCAGTCATGGCACTTAGTGCTCTCATCAGTCATGGCATGTAGTTCTCTCATCAGTCATAACACATGTCACACTCATCAGTCAAGACACACGACACCCATTCTGGGTAATTTTGGTTGTGTCATTTGCCCATTTCCACTTGACACATTTCACCCCTCTTTTCACGACATGTCAAATTTCATGAAATCACATGATGCCAGGCCACCACATCACTCCGGCCTTTTCTCTCCACAGGTTTCCCACACTTAACATGCATAAACTCCTGAAGTCCCGAAACGTGGACTCCCAAAGTAAGCACGGACCATTGATATCAAGTCAAGAAGAATCGTCGATCCTTACAACAGATAGTACCACCTGGATCACAGATCTTAAGAAGTTCAATGGCCATACTTCATTGCAGGGATGCAAACTGCTCGAACAATAATTTTCTAGAGCGGTCCCGTAATTTGAACCACGATATTGTTGGAAGGGTACGTGGTAGCTTGTGGGGGATTGTGGGCCCAAAGGTGGTGTGGACCCAAACCACCCTCAATGACTTTCTTAATCACGTGTTCATCCCAATCACTACTCTTGATCCTCTCACCACCTGACACTTGTCCCCACTTGCCTCTATCGTATTCACATATCCTCTCACCTCTCAACATCTGTCTTCACATGTCATCTACCCTCGCGTCCACTCATCCTATCTCCCGATTGGGTGCTCGCCCCCACATATCCCTTCATGACTGATGGGTCGTCAACCATTATAGCGAAGCTATCTAGTAGGTACACATGGCAGCTGACGAGGTCGATGTAGAATGATCTTAGCTTCTAGAGCTTAGACATAGAGGGAAAGTTAAGTCTGAGTCACAGGTCGRCGCAGATTAGTTATAGAACACTTTAGAGGGCTCTGCTTACACAACCATTTATCTCCAGTAGACTCCAATAGCTCACAGACATGCCATCGCTTGACAACAGAGCTCTTCTCTGTCACTTTGAGGCCCATTTTCGGCTATTCAGTTCCTTCAGTATGCATTAGTTCTATCTCAGACACAGTAGTAATTTTTTTTGAGTAAGTCCATCATTTTCCTAGATTAGATGCAAGAGTGGCCTTCTATGTGAGATAAGAACCACTCTTGCTGATTAAATTCAACATCTTAGTGCAGTTAATAATTTGTTTAACAAACATTCCACTAAGGATAGGAGCCTATGCAACTCTTTTAAATAATCATTTTTGGGATATTGTAAGAGTCGAATTTTTTAGGAAATAATAGCAATACAACAGACTAGTTGGACCCGTTTATGCATGGATTAAATATATCTACCTGGTGAACATACTCTTGATGACAGTGTTTCGTTTAAATCTTCATGTGTTTTTATTCTTATCTTGAATACAATTTTTGATTTGTGCAACGTACATTTCATTTCCTTTCAGCTATTGTATGACTTATTTTTACTGATATGCAACCTGTCAGATAGGTAATGCTTTGGTGAATATTTGTTTTCTACAACCTGTGGGAGTTATTGTGTTTTGATACATGTTTAATGTCTTGAAATCGTATTTTAAGTATTGAACTTCTTGTAGCAGATTATTCATTGAGTAGTTTGTTGTTTCTCTCTATTTTCTATTATTTCACTGGTCTGTCATTAGTGTTCCATCAACCAAGGAGGGCCCTCATCCATATCATTCTACCAACCCAACCTTGCAATTGTCTTGATAGAATAATCCTCTAACCAACCAACAAAAAGTTAAAGAAACAATCATTCTAAACTAATAGGTAGCCTAGCTTTTCCCTTTAGCAGTCAGGTGCAGACCTTAGGACCAACATACCACACATTCATACATGAAAGACAAAGTGAAAAGATCATGTAACTTTACCTTTTACTCCGCATCTGGTGTCAATCCTCTCACGTTCGGTAGCTCCGCTGACTGCAAGCCTTCTCCCAAGGCTGACTCGCATTCACAAACAAATAAACATGAAACTACAAAACATGCATCTCTTATATAAACCATGGATTAGATGTTGGAATAAAACATAAATCAAATAGAAATATTTGATACATCATATTTCAGGATAGGAAAATTATTTCTTTTATTGATATCACAATGTTTACTTACAACAAAGGTCAGTGACCACTCCACGAACATGGTCCAGGATACTCTTCACCAAGCTCCAACTGTGCTTCCACGTATCTTTCTCCTCTCACACTTCTTCTAGGGAAATGGCATAGGATTATGATGGAGGAAAAAGGCAAGAATGGGAAATTTTGATGCAAATCTCACAAGGTGGTTGCAATTATTTGGGGCAAGGAGGGGATGTGAAACAGTCATAGTTTCACTGTTCTTATGCTTATGTTAGGAATGAGACCCCAACACCTTATTTTATATGATAAAAGGATGATTATTCAGTTGGGTGACAGGCTATAGGTGGTGGATCAGTTGGGGAACTAACCAATAGYCTGTAATCTCAACGAATTCCTTACAACTTTTTAATTTTTTCAACTTTTGTGAGTATATGTGGGTTGTAATGGTGCAACTAACATACGYACGCGAGTTGTAGTGGTGCAACAAGCATGTGTACGCAGGCAGTAGAGGTGTAGGGCATGTACATATTCAAAAATAGTGTTTTTAAGAAGAGYTGCTCGGTGATGTCTTGGAAAAATTTGCATGTTAGAGGGCCAAATGCCAAGTATGTTTGTATGGAGAAATTTAGGGTTATAACATGACCACTAGTTCTTCTTTGAAGTATTGCATTTTGAAAACCATTTCTTGATCGATGTCGTAGAGTATTCAAACCATGGGACATTTGTTAGAGATCATGGCTCTTGAGTCATAATGCTCTTTCCAGYTGAAAATGATCATCAAACAGTTGTTGTTAGCACTCCTTCAATTGTTGTCTCTTTGAAATCAAGTTGTATATCATGTATGGAATGATTTGAACTGGTTCAATATCTGAAATCAGGGTAAGTATTCACATCACACATGTAAATGGAAACAAAAGAGCAAGGCTAGTTGCAATGCATTTCCTCTCGTAATTCCCTTGAGTATGGGATTGCAGACCAACATGTGATACTTATGCAATAGAATGTGCAGCCTGCTATATGGTTTGTGCTTTGTGTATTTGGTTGAGTTTCGAAAGAGTATCATTGATGAGTATTTTTAACATAATTACAAAATATTTGTAGACCAGTGCCACGAAGAGTTTCATTGAGAGTTTCATGACTAAGCTTAGATGTATCTATTCATTCAATAGTTGAAAATTCCAATTCCAAAAGCAACAGAAACATCATGATGAAAAATCCCCAGTGAGATCAAGATACATGAAACTAGACTAGTGAACTTCATGAGAAAACCAAAATAAGACCATATCAAGAGAAAACCAAATGAAAACCATTCAGTCATCCCAAGTCAAAAAATTTCATGATATTGTTTGAAGAGTAGATCAATAGAATGGATAATCAGATCAAGAAGGTTATAAAATATGAGTCAAAATAGCTTCAAAGGACACACCTTCAATCTTTAGTAAGCATCAAAACATTCTGAGTCAATATACCCAAGTCATTAAAGGAAGCCACTGGATCTAAAAAATACTATGCAGGTCTTTTGAGATCTAATTTTTTAAAGATTGATCTTTACACTGACAATGTTCCGAGAAAGATTACCCTTAGACTTGTTGACAGGCATAAGTGGCACATCGTCATCTAGAAGGATAGATCCGGTCCAGGGTTGTCTAATTAACCCAAGTCGTTTGGTATGATCTAACTTGACGGGTTTAATGGCTCCGTTAGCCAACTAGGGTCCTAAAAGAATGAAAGGAAATAAACTACTCTAAAGCTATAACTTTAACAATTGATACACTAATTACAAATTTTTATCTAATAGTGTTAATATACAATGATTATGAACAAGTTTACAAGGTTTGAAATAAAATCTTGTGAAAGTGAGTGTTTAATTAAGTTTTTGAACAAGATATGAACAATACTCTTTTGATGTTTTAAAAATTTTAAAGAAATAAATACTAAATGAATACGATTGAAACAATGACACAAAAACAGTCAAAGCTAATTAATGCAATCATCGTCTCATTCATATATAAACAAATTTGAATAAAAGAAAGCAATGCACCTACTAACCTCTCACTCAGTAGTACTAAGCTAAATTCATCTTTCTCTATTTGTATGAGCTCCTCTTAACCTGTGTCATGTGTAAACATATGACAAAAGAAAGCATAATAATTCTTGAAGAAATTCAAGGAAGTGTTTCATATTCTGGAGTGAGTTTATAACGACAGAAAGACAAATAATTATATATCATGCGACCTTGAAATGTCCAATAACTGAAAATGAAAGAAATTCCAATTCTCAGGAATGGTGTTACCAGCTATCTAGCATCAAATGTAAACTCAAAATACTTGAATAGATGATCATTCACAGATATAAACTAAACCAAAAGATAATGAACCATATAAATGAAAACATAACGTGAAAAATTATATGCAGAACAGTCTAAAGCTAGTTCAATACAAATAAAGTTTCATATTCAGAAATTATATGAGAAACAATATTAACATTGCACAATCTACAAAAGCACAAAAGCCAAAGAGTAAATTGTTTTCTCATATAGTTTCAACAAAATATGTTCATCATATGGCCGAGGAAGAACTTTTGGGATAATAGACTCCTAAAGATTGAAAAAATTAATATATAAATGATAGAAATTAACCATGTATTGATAAAATAGACTAAAGCTAATTTAAATCAATGCATAATCAATTATTCAAAGAATATGAAGATATTATAATGAAATTAAAACCATTTTACTCACAGGACAAAAGTCATTAAACAACCGGGAATTCCATATTCTTCTTTGAAAATACTTGTCCATTCTCCCAAATATTTCAACCATTCGTTACTCCATTTGAAAATAAAAAAAGTTTACAAAAGAAATAATATACAAAATAGAAAGGATAAAAATTCTCCTCTCAATTTCTTGGATCTCTATGGCTCTAAACTTTCTCATATATTTATACAATGAATGGACAGTTTGGGCATCATTAATAATTTCCACCACCTCAAATTTGTCTTGTAAAAAGACACAAATATCTCTCAAATCGTGTATTTTTTTGGAAAAACTCCCTTCTGTAAGCTAAATGGGTCCATTTTGGAGATGGGTTTTCAACCGTTTCTTCATATTCCTCACGATTTGGCTGTAATTAGTCCTGCAAAACCGTCTGTCTGTTCTTGATGCATTTCCAAATTTTATCTGTTGTTGCTCATAAATTTATTTGCAGCAATCCAATATTATTTTTGGATCAATAATCTTCAACGTATTTAGATAATAAAATCAAGCCATGATGAGATCTGTACCAAATAACCGATAATATAAACCTATGAAACAAAAATAAACCTAAATTAATAACCTAAAAATTGTGAATAAAACAAAATCTAGAACATTAAAATTAAAATGAATTTAAACTAACTATAAGCTCTTAAACAAACATTGTTTATATTTTTCTTTCAAATATGATATTAAAATTCTAGAAGCTTCAAGTTGATGGAGAGGATAAAAATATTAATTTTGGGTTTTCACAAAATCAAACAAATGATAGATAATTCTTTTTTTTATTATTTTATTTTTATTTTGAAATGAGATGAAAACTAACAAAATAATTTAATTAATTAAACATACCAAATGATTTTGTGAAAATGAAAGTTAATGAGAAAAAGACGAAAACATAATGATAATTAAATGAAAGTAAAAGTTGATAAAAATTAAGGTTTTCTTTTAAATTAATATTTCTATGTTCATCTCTCCCTCATTCAAATTTGATCAAATGTGAACAAATGTCATAGAAACGATGTGTCATAATAAAAACTCCCAAATTTTGAAGCTCATCCATCAACATTAAAACTATGTAGAAAAAAAAACGAAATGGCATTTAAATTTCATGAAATTCAAACCAAACAAAAGAAAAGAATATAAAATCAAACCAACCTCGAAACAAAACAAACCAATACCAATCCAATCAAGTCAAAGGGAAACAAACGAAGAATCCAAGTAAAATTTCGAGGGACCCTAGATTTTGATTAAAGAAAAATAAGGGGGTTGTTGGGTCCCAACAAGACTAGACAACGCATAATGATGGAAAGATGCTTTTTGTCAACTTGAGAACACAGGACCAAGGAACAAATATCTCTCTTGTCACCGAAGATGATCAGGAAAAGTATTTGACTTAAAAATTCAAACTTAGGATCTTGTGGCACAAAAGAAAAGTGTTTGTGTGTATGTACTATGAAACCCTCAATATTTCCAAGATACTAAAAATAGTCAAATGAAAACTGAAACTTAATGTTTTGTTACTAGAGGTACATGATAGAGATGAAATACACTATTTATTTTCCCCATAAATGAAAACAACTTTAATGGCTGAGAAAGGAATAATTGTACTAAAAGTCTCAGGCATATCCTCTTCATAGAACAACAAACACTTCGATGATTATAATCAACTTACACCAGTATGATAGAGTTAAGGTACGATGATCAAAATCTACTATAGGATTTCGAATTTCTTCTGAACAAATCAATGATCCACATTTTACATTTTTAAATCAACTCATAATAAAGGGATTAAGTCTATAGGAAACCATACCTATTGAGAAGGTTTGCAACTAGATTTTAGCTCACTCATCTTTGTTTCAAGAACCAAGAGAATGAACCCATGATACTTAGCAACATTTATCCATTGCAACCATCGAAGGAACTGTAGTCCATTCAGTGGAAATATTTCAACAAGGATTCATCCAGGCATGTTTCCATATTCCCCTAACTATAAAGTATTTTACAACATATACCTTTTCAACATCTCGGGATCATAATCTCCTAGCTTACTATTTCCCAGCTATAAATATTAGAGTGAATGCCACTAAAGAAAATTAATCTTCTAGCTGAACTTCACAAAAATTATGTACATGGTTTCCTCATGAAGATGAATTAAAACCAAAGTTAAGCCAAGCTTTCATTTAAACAATAAAATGAAAGACATCAAGTGAAAATAAGAAAGCTTACATGCAAAAAGAAAATAAGACTAAAACAAGCCATCCTGAGTTGCAACCTAAACTAATAACAGCTAGTGGATTTTATTCAAGAAACCAAGACAAGCCAATATCTATGTGACACAAGCAATGGTGGAAACAAACATCTAAACTATTAAAGAAAAAATGAAGTAAAAAGAACTATGATTATCTAATTCCTAATCTATCCTACATTAGATAAAAAAGGACCATGTGAAAGCATAGTGCCAATGTAGCCATTCAAGCAAATCCAAAAGTGCAACCACATGTTCATCAAAATTTAGTAGTAGAGATTGGAGTAGTAAGAGACTAAATATATGAATAGTTTAATAAAGTAAAACTCTATCTAGCATGCGAAAGTTTGCAACATTATTATTCATGGGAAATATAGACATGTACGATCCGTCCAACCAAGCTTCAATTAGATCATAAAATTTACAATGATCACCATAGAACTGTTGAAAGGATTTTGAAAATGAGTGGTATACCTTATGAGAACCATGTATGAAATATGCATGCCATGTACCTTGTGGGAGAGTCTCAATATTGTTGGTATCATTTATCCCAGAGGTCAAAACATGATAACCAGAAACTGACATAACCATCGGACGAAACCAAAGTGTTTCACTATCTAGGAAAATATCCCTGGGCCCACATTTTACATAACCCTCATGCTGAGAGGAGAAATGATATATGTTAGATTAAGGGAAATGTTGATCAAAATATGACTCCAATCCTTCTCCTATAATATCATCAAAATCATGTGAGGAGTGTTGGAGTGCTGAGACAAAATCCAAGGACGATTGATGCATCTTCCCATAAGGATCAACATGTGATTCTGGAGAAAATTTAGGTGACAATGTTTCTTAGGCCAACACAATGTTTCATGTGTCTTACATGGTGATGGGATATTCGTTTGATATGATTTCTTCACGGGGATCTAAAAATATTTTGTGTTTTGCATGCCTTATATTTTTTGTCATTAGCATTTGTGCATTGAGATTAGAAATTTCATATTGTACAAGATCATTGGATGATATATAGATGATCACATTTAATCCCAAAACAAAAAAATAGTCATAAAAAATAGGGTTATCGTGCTCAAATTGTGTTTCATCATGTTCCAAAAATTTAAATTGCAAAGGATTTTCAACATTGTGCCTTCTGGATGGATTGTCATTATGAATGGGTGGTTGATCAATCAATTCTTAAAAATCCTCTTGTTCTTGTTTATCATTCAATGTTTCATTGTGAAAAAAGTGTGAAGATTCTATCAAATGATAGGATGGTGAATGCTCACATGAGAAATCATTATAAAAAAGATCTATATAAAGAGAAAATATATCTATGGATTCTGAAAGTGATGGGATTTACTCAATGAGATATTTTCTACAGACCAAAGTGTACTCATGATTGTCTAAAAGGGAGACACTAGATTGTTCCCACTGTGGGTCTAAGGGGTTTACGATCACTGGTGAAGATTCCTCCACAGTTGTGACAAAGTGTTGATTCATCTAAGTTAGTATCTTGCAAGCCAATTGTTAGGAACTAAGAAACATAGCATGACAAATAACTATCTCCTATAAGCAACCTGCAAAAGAGGAATTGGACAATTCAATTATAAATCACAAACACAGTATTTAAAACTACAAAATACATATAACAGAGAAATGAAGTGATTTATAACTACACAAATGAAATGCATGATATATCTATCTAAACAATCACCCAGACCACTGGTGGGCCCCCCAGCAGGTCGTGGCTACTCTTCAATAGCAAAACGCAAGCTCAAATCAACACGATTTTGTCATTAATTTAAAAACACAGTCTAAACATAAGTTTGAAAATATGTATCAATTACACAATGAAACATCTTCTTAAAATTATGTCTGTGATCTTGCCATTACTGGTGGTATTTATAGTGAATTACAGTTTGAGAGGTCAACCACTGGAAGGGTCGACCTCCTCTAAAAATGGCAATTCCATTAAATGCGCTCTAATAGCTTTGGCTTCTAGAAAATCCATGAGTCAATCAGTGATTAGCGTAACCGCCTAATTTGAGATGTCATGAGCTCAGTATTTGGAGGCCATGAGGGGGCACAAAACCCAGGTCGTCGATTCGCCCATCGCACGCTGCCAATGTACCAACCGCCAACTCGCCTGCGCTCCGAGTGTTGGATTTGTTGGATTAATGAGAGGGGGGGTGAATCAGTAATAGAGAAATTTAATCCTTTTTAACCATATAATCCAAGTGTTATATCAATGTATCATTATCATCCAATAAATGCAGAGTAAATAAGCAGTGAACAAACGAACAATCATACACATACACAGTACACTAGTGTTTTATGTGGAAAACCAAAGCGGGAGAAAACCACAGAATGTTTTTTCTTATATGTCTTGAAGAATTACATTCATTGGAAGCACCAACTTCCTTTGTTTTCTAGCTTCAATTGGAAGGAGGCTCCAACCCCCTAGTTTCTCAGGATACAACCTGAAGGAAGCTCCAACTCCCCAATTCTCTAGCTACAACTAGAAGGAGGCTACAACCCCCTATGTTCTTCAACTACAACCACCTACCCTTGCCCCATCCAACCGCCCTAATGTATAAGTAGAATGATAGAACCACTGTCATACTATCACTATGAGATATACTGTTGATCCGAAATCGAATTTAGAAGCCTGACAGGGCTTGAAAAATCCTCAAAAATGAAAGTTCTCATAATCTGACAAAACCTATACCATTGCGTCCGTCTCATCTTCCTGATTCCGATGGTATATTTACTTTTTCAAATGGAGTCCGTATGGAGAAGATATCGCATTCTGTCCGAAAAGTCAAACAGGCAAAAAAATTGCTGATTGTGAAGTCCGTACAGTCCGTACGGACGCTGACGTGGCATGTCCGTACAGGCGACGCATGGCAGGTTCGTACAAGCGACACGTGACAGCCTTGGGTAGTGACATGTGGCAGGAAGATTTGGACTTTTTGGCGCACAGTTGGGCCAATCCGAAGGTGACACATGTCACCACTGAAAGGGTGACACGTGGCACGGATGACGTCAGCATCTGACATGGTGACCCTACGATGACGTGGCATGGGTGATGTCAGCAAGTGACATGGCGGAATGACGGGACAGTACGGTGATGATGTGGAAAGGTTGACTGGACAATACGGAAGCTGACACGATGAATTGACATGGCAGTATGGCTCTGGCACGTGGACCAATGGGCGACTGACACGTGGCAGTTTTCTGGTCAAATGATTGGGTGCCACGTGGACCAATCGTGGGCTGCCACGTGGCACCCTGGTATTGGTCTGTTTTGGTTTGTTAATCAAAAGTTTTTGTAAGTTGACCGGATTCGAACCGGTGACCTTCCCCTCCACTTAACGCTTTGGTAAGTCCGTTGTGCCAATAGGCTACATGATGGTGCTTATTAAACATTCGGCGTATATGTTATTTAAATTTGACATATTGTATGTGGCATGGGGGGGTTGGGCCAGGGATTAGCCCCGACCCGAGGTTTTATTGTATCCCACCATACAACCAGGAGCACGAACAGTTGGGGGCGCGGTTATAACCGTTAGTCGTGGCCCTATGGGCAGTTACCACATGACCAGAGCCAACGCCAACAGGGGGGTGGCCAGCGCTTGGCCCTATTACACCATATGACCGTTCAAAGAGGGCACGAGCATGAGATATGGGGGCTAAGCCCAATTTTTTAACAATATTATAGTTACAAAGTGATTTTTTACAACCAAATGTTGGGTTTTAATTATTGTTAAGCCATTTTTAATGTAATTAGTCCATTTTTGGGAGTTATTAGGTAGTTTTGGAGTCTAACTTCTTGGAGGAAGTTGGAGATGAGAAAATACCTTCCCAACTATATAACCAAGGCCTGTTTGAGGCCATGGGGATAGCTTTGAGGGCATTTAGAGCAGAATGATGCTGAGGAGAAGCCAAGCCAAAGCCATTTTGAGGCAGAGAAGTTTTTGAGGAGGAGACGTTGTCGGACCATTTCTGGGAGCTCCGGATGTCCGTTTTGCGTGCCGTTTTCTTTGCATGGTTCTAGATATCTGGACAAACATGACCAGATTAGTCTTGTAGCCATTTGGCATTGCAATGATTTACTTTTGAGCATTTGAACAGAAATAAAGAAGCCTACCCCACAGAGAAAAGGCCCGGAGACATAGGCAAAGTTGTGTCGAACTCCGTTATCAATCTGTGTGTTATGGTTTGCTATTTATTCTTTCATTTCAGATCTTCAAATGTATATATGGTTGTCATAATTCCTTTTCTTTCCTCATTCCTTCACTAAGTTTCTCAAATGGTTAATTAATGCAAAATTAAAACTCAACCATAAGTCATTGAAAAATCCTAACGGATCAAGTGGTATCAGAGCTAGTTGACGTTTGGATTTGAGTTTTGCATGTTAACCAAGGAAGAGATCATCTCAAGGAAGAAAATGGCATCTACAGGAGGAATTTCTCAAAATGAGAAGGAGTTCAGAGATTCGGTGTTTTCCATGGCCGAGATGGTGAAGGTGTTCTATGAAGACTACTTGGAACGAAAGAGCACGGCTCAAGTGAAAGCTTCAAAGAACAACAAAGGAAAAGAAGGATTGAAGGAAGTGCCTTCTACATCTATTTCAGAAAACATATCTGAGGTATGAAGTGAAGGTTCCTCATCAAATTTTCCTCATTCTCATCAAGTTGGTTTTGGTGCATTCGAAAAA